>CM073121.1:60204822-60347322 GCA_037039145.1 Fundulus diaphanus | reverse complement strand
TCAGAGGACATCCTGGGTCAGCTGGACATCCTGGGACAGAGGACATCCTGGGACAGCTGGACATCCTGGGTCAGAGGACATCCTGGGACAGCTGGACATCCTGGGACAGTTGGACATCCTGGGACAGAGGACATCCTGGGACAGCTGGACATCCTGGGACAGTTGGACATCCTGGGACAGAGGACATCCTGGGTCAGAGGACATCCTTGGACAGCTGGACATCCTGGGACAGCTGGACATCCTGGGTCAGAGTACATCCTGGGACAGCTGGACATCCTGGGTCAGAGGACATCCTGGGACAGCTGGACATCCTGGGACAGCTGGACATCCTGGGTCAGAGGACATCCTGGGTCAGAGGACATCCTGGGACAGCTGGACATCCTGGGACAGCTGGACATCCTGGGACAGCTGGACATCCTGGGTCAGCTGGACATCCTGGGACAGCTGGACATCCTGGGACAGTGGACATCCTGGGTCAGAGGACATCCTGGGTCAGCTGGACATCCTGGGACAGTTGGACATCCTGGGACAGTTGGACATCCTGGGACAGCTGGACATCCTGGGACAGCTGGACATCCTGGGTCAGAGGACATCCTGGGACAGCTGGACATCCTGGGTCAGCTGGACATCCTGGGACAGTTGGACATCCTGGGTCAGCTGGACATCCTGGGACAGTTGGACATCCTGGGACAGCTGGACATCCTGGGTCAGAGGACATCCTGGGACAGCTGGACATCCTGGGACAGCTGGACATCCTGGGACAGCTGGACATCCTGGGACAGAGGACATCCTGGGACAGTTGGACATCCTGGGACAGTTGGACATCCTGGGACAGAGGACATCCTGGGTCAGAGGACATCCTTGGACAGCTGGACATCCTGGGACAGCTGGAAATCCTGGGACAGCTGGACATCCTGGGACAGTTGGACATCCTGGGACAGAGGACATCCTTGGACAGCTGGACATCCTGGGACAGCTGGACATCCTGGGTCAGAGTACATCCTGGGACAGCTGGACATCCTGGGACAGCTGGACATCCTGGGTCAGAGGACATCCTGGGACAGCTGGACATCCTGGGACAGCTGGACATCCTGGGTCAGAGGACATCCTGGGACAGCTGGACATCCTGGGACAGCTGGACATCCTGGGACAGAGGACATCCTGGGACAGCTGGACATCCTGGGACAGCTGGACATCCTGGGTCAGAGGACATCCTGGGTCAGCTGGACATCCTGGGACAGCTGGACATCCTGGGTCAGAGGACATCCTGGGTCAGCTGGACATCCTGGGACAGTTGGACATCCTGGGACAGAGGACATCCTGGGACAGAGGACATCCTGGGACAGCTGGACATCCTGGGACAGCTGGACATCCTGGGTCAGAGGACATCCTGGGACAGCTGGACATCCTGGGTCAGAGGACATCCTGGGACAGCTGGAAATCCTGGGTCAGCTGGACATCCTGGGACAGTTGGACATCCTGGGACAGCTGGACATCCTGGGTCAGCTGGACATCCTGGGACAGTTGGACATCCTGGGACAGAGGACATCTTGGGACAGCTGGACATCCTGGGACAGCTGGACATCCTGGGACAGAGGACATCCTGGGACAGCTGGACATCCTGGGACAGCTGGACATCCTGGGTCAGCTGGACATCCTGGGACAGTTGGACATCCTGGGACAGAGGACATCCTGGGACAGCTGGACATCCTGGGACAGAGGACATCCTGGGACAGCTGGACATCCTGGGACAGCTGGACATCCTGGGACAGAGGACATCCTGGGTCAGAGGACATCCTTGGACAGCTGGACATCCTGGGACAGCTGGACATCCTGGGTCAGAGTACATCCTGGGACAGCTGGACATCCTGGGACAGCTGGACATCCTGGGTCAGAGGACATCCTGGGACAGCTGGACATCCTGGGTCAGAGGACATCCTGGGTCAGAGGACATCCTGGGACAGCTGGACATCCTGGGACAGAGGACATCCTGGGACAGCTGGACATCCTGGGACAGAGGACATCCTGGGTCAGAGGACATCCTGGGACAGAGGACATCCTGGGTCAGAGGACATCCTGGGACAGCTGGACATCCTGGGACAGCTGGACATCCTGGGACAGCTGGACATGGGACACTGCAGGAAATTCTCCGCCCTTCTGACATACAGGTATGACACATTAATGATAACAGCAATGTTCTATAATATGCTTGTGCTGCACTAAACTAAATGGTGGAAAATGTCCTGCATCCCTTTAATAAACGCTGAGCAGAGCTCTTTTCCTGTCTGTAGCGTAGCGACTCATGTGACTACAGAGTGGTCATCCTGATGCGGGAGAGAACTCAGGGCAACAGCGTCACGCAGCTTCACAAGAAGCTGCAAGAGGAGCACAGCGCAGCGTGGACCCGCCGCACGCTGGACTACTTTGCTGCCTGTGAGCCCTTCACTGACTCCTGTCTGGTCGAGCCGCCAGTGTTCTCTGCCCCCCCGCCCCTCCCGGCCCTCCCTAAACCCAAGTGGCTTCTGGCTGTGTACGCCAGGGACGTCCTGTCACGGCTGCCTGAGGTAAAGGCCAGAATAACCTCTGTGTTTGGCTCCGTGCTCAAGATGGACTCCACCAAAAAGGTAAAAACAATCAAATGTGAATATATATATATATATATATATATATATATATATATATATATATATATATATATATCAGGGTTCCCGCGGATCCTTAAAAAGTCTTAAAAGGCATTGAATTCTGTAATATAAAACTAAGGCCTTAATTGGCATTAAAATGTCTTAAATCAGTCTTTCTTAGGTCTTAAAATTGTTACCAGGTCATAAATAGGATTTAGTTTTTGTAATCCTTACCAAACAGTAAAATAATTGACACAATTATATATATTTTTAATTTACCGAAAGGCTCAATGTAACTATTATTGGTTCCGTCCCGATAGCGGAAGCAATAAAAACTGTTGCGGCCGGACCATAGCTGCGAAAAAGAGTTGGCACTGGTTATGTTGTGGTTTTTAATACTGATTTATAGTTTATTTTAGTAGGGAACAAAACAAAATTTGTGCATTCAGTTCAGTAGTTGTTAAAAATATATCTGTAATTTGTGTGTTTTTTAGCGTTATTCCTATATGGAATGTTTTTCAAACTTTTAAACATGTCTACTGGGCCACAAAGTAATGGTTTATGTTAAAATAAACATTTGGGTGAAGTTGTCGCAACCAGGTTTATCTTGTTTAACTTTTTATTTCAAGTGGCATTAAAAAGTCTTAAAAAGTCTTGAATTTAACTTCCCTTATGCTGTAGGAACCCTGATATATATCTAGATAGATAGGTGTATGTGTGTTTATTTTACTGTTTTTTTTTTTTACATAGGTTACCAAGAAAGTGGCCGGTGCAGCTGCCAACACAGCTGGGTGGTGCACCAATGTGGGCAACGAGCACGGCCAGGTTCTGGTGTGGGTCCTGACAGCAGCAGAGGGCCATGGACTGTGGCCCATGGCGGCTGGTCTTATGAGGCGCTACAGGGAGGCAGGAGTGGCACCTCCTGTCATAATGTATGTGGAGCGGGACTGCTGCAGCCCCCACGGACAGTCACAGGTCAGGGCCATGTTCGCTGAGTGGAGGGAGCTTCAGGTGCGCCTGGACATCTGGCACTTCATGCGGCGTTTTGCAGCAGGAGTCACCACTGAGGCTCATCAGCTGTATGGAATATTCATGGCTCCACTGTCCAGGTAAAGTCTTCATCTTGTTTGTATATTTATTGTCTAAAGTAGGGGTGTCAAACATACGGCCCGCGGGCCGGATCCGGCCCGCCAAACAATTTAGTCCGGCCCTGTGGCTAAATGCATTATCATTATAAAATGAGTGTCCTGTCTGACAATGTGGCAATAAGATGCCACAAAGAGCTCATCATATTTGACTTTCACAAGTGGACAAGATAAAAGGAAGAGAATTATAAAACAATTATTGAAAAAAACATGTACTTCATTTAATTGAAAATATGCAGTTCCTATATTGTCCACGAGAGGCGCTGTGTTTTAATTAGCAGATTAAGCTTCAGGTGTGGAAAAATTCAATCATTTCAATCATCATTTCTTAATTTTTATCTGTTTGATGTATTTTGTCATGCAGGACAGTGTTTTTAAGTTCCAAAAAATGTGAATAAATGTTTTTCAACATTGTACAATCACTGTGATCAGTTCTTATGCATAATGCACAAGTAAATGTTTAACTGAGTAAAAGTATTGTTGAAATTGCACATACTTTTCTTAAAAACGCTGAGGTTATTCATAAGATATTGTGTAAAAGTGAAATTAACTTAATATAAAAATCAACAAGTCCACTTTTATTAGTTTTATTTAATCTTGCAACGAGTTTACTCGTGTGGCCCTCTTGAGATCAGATTAAGCTGAATGCGGCCCCTAAACCAAAATGAGTTTGACACCCCTGGTCTAAAGTCTAAGTCTAACAGGTAAAGTCTTCATCTTGTTTGTATATTTATTGTCTAAAGTCTAACAGAGAACATGAACTCTGTCCAGGTGCGTCTCTGAGCTGGATCCGGCAGATGTTGCTGCTCTTAGGCTGGCCAAGCAGGGGCAGCTTCTGGCCCAGGGAGTTGGTCCAGTCTCTGAGAAGGCCCTGGACCAGATGATCACCAGGAGGGAGTTGGCTCTTCACTGCTGCAAGAGGACCAGGGGAGCAGAGGAGACAGCCAGGAGGATCAAGGCCCTGGTGGATGAGATGGACAGTGAGAAGGGGAGGGACACTCTGGGAGGACCACTGGTGGACCACGAGTGCATTCAGCAGGTCTGGAAGGAGCAGCAGAGACACATCACCTGTATTCAGGACCCAGAGGGCTTCTCTCTGTACCTGAAGACAGGCACACTGAAGAAGGGTGGTGTGGACCTCTGCTGCTACCGCTGTGCTCGTGGCTCCACCTCCTTGGAGTCCTTCCACCTCCATCTAAATCGCTTCATCCCAGGTGGCTGATTTTATCTTTTAATGTTGTTGTTTTAAACGCAGAGAGTAAAAGTCATCTTCTTGGTTTCCCCTGCAGGGAGCAGTGCCAGCGACGCCCACTTCCAGGCCGACCTCCTGGAGGGTCTGATGCTGGAACCAGGACCGCATGGAGGAAGCTGTGAGCTGAGGATCTACAGCAGCGCTGAGAGGGAGGCCATGGACCGACTCAGCTTGGACGAGCGCTACCAGCCTCCTGGGTCACATACAGGCAAGAATGATTAACCTTAACTCAGACGTGTTGGCAGAAGAAAAAACTGTTCTAGTGGTTTCTCTGGAGATGCATCCATGGTTTGCTGATGCCGACGTCTTTCCACCAACCAACACTGACTTGCAGCGCTAAAAGGAATCCTCCATTTTAAAAGCACAGAAACCAAAGCAACACATTTAGTGGTAAAAGATGTTTTTAATTCTTCCTGATGAATAAACAAAGTCTAAAGCAGGTCAGAGACTGAAAGAGCCTGGAGTTTCATCACTTTCTACTTTCACTTTTTACTCTGCTACTTTCCACCACTATGGAGTGCATGTTTGAATACTTCCTTAGTTCACATTCTTGACTAATAATCTGTATTCTGCGTTCTTCTACAGGGGAGCTTCTTGGGATGGAGTACCTTTACAGTCAGTCTGGTCGTTCGCTGACTGTAACGGACAACCCAGAGGAAGAGGATCGGCTGGTGGAGCTGATGGATGATGAGGCGGTGCGCGATGAAGGCTTTGTGGAGGAAGAACCCGAGAACCTGAGCGTGCCCGTCCTCTTTGCTCCAGAACACAGCAGCGTCCAGCAGGCCTCCAGCCCCTCTTCCTCTGCACCGTCCACATCCAGCCGAGGAGATCTACGTCAGCGCCTCAGCCAGAGTCCTCTGCCTCCTCCTCTGCCTCCTCCTCTGCCTCCTCCTCTGCCTCCTCCTCTGCCTCCTCCTCTGCCTCCTCCTCTGTCTCCTCCTCCTCCTCTGTCTCCTCCCCTGCCTCCTCCTCTGCCTCCTCCTCTGCCTCCTCCTCTGTCTCCTCCTCTGTCTCCTCCTCTGCCTCCTCCTCTGCCTCCTCCTCTGCCTCCTCCTCTGTCTCCTCCTCCTCCTCTGTCTCCTCCTCTGCCTCCTCCTCTGCCTCCTCCTCTGCCTCCTCCTCTGCCTCCTCCTCTTCCTCCTCCTCTGTCTCCTCCTCTGCCTCCTCCTCTGCCTCCTCCTCTGTCTCCTCCTCTGCCTCCTCCTCTGTCTCCTCCTCTGCCTCCTCCTCTGCCTCCTCCTCCTCTGTCTCCTCCTCTGCCTCCTCCTCTGCCTCCTCCTCTGCCTCCTCCCCTGCAGCGCTCTGTCCAGCCAACTGGAGCCTCTGGTCCTGCAGCATCAGCTGGGTCCAGCGTTGCAGACCAGGCCCCTGTTAGTAGACGACACGTTAGCTTCAGTGCTACATCACTGAGATTTTACATGCTGTAATGTATTTTGTATTTTAATACTTTCATGCAGGCTGCAGTCCTCGGACCTGACGGCATCCCAGGCTGGGATAAGGTCCAGGACTTGGCCGAGTACCTGGTGACCCTGCGTCAGGCTCTCTACCTGGACGAGCAGCAGGTCAGAGGTCATCTGCCTGTGACCTCTGACCTGGACAAGAGGAGGATCAATTATCAACCCAGGCACCAAGCCCAGCTGGCACACGGCCGCTTTAAGGCCCCCAAGAATACGGACGTCACCCCGGGTGTGGACAGTGTCAAGAGGAGCCTGATTGGTCCTCCAGGGGGACCGGCTCAGTGGCCCAGCACCAGTCGTCTAGTTGAGGCTCTGTGCATTAAATTGTGTTCATTGCACAAGTCCCCAACAAAAAAGGATGGAGTGCGGCTTCCTCGGTGGACCAAAGTTCTCACCGACTACCACCACATCTGAGACCTGGTGCTGGACTGCCCCCCCCTGATGGAGGCCACCTCTCTTCAGCTTTTTGTCCTCAATCAGAGGACTCTGACACAGTGGTAAGCACAATGCTTTTTTTTTTTTACTTTGACATTTGAAATAAAAGCATCACATTTAATTGTAATGGTGACAGTTTTCTGATTGCAGGTTTAATTGAAGGGACAGCACGCAGGAGATTAGTGTCCTCACCCAGGGCCTTGCTGCAGAGGACCACATCGTTGTGGCCAGCTCACAGCTGCCTCCTCCGCGGGAGAAGCTGGACGAAGCGCCGTCCCCCTCAGGACTCCAGCATGAGTTTGCCCTCCCGCCAAACAGAGCAGGTAAGGCTCCTAAGCTGCGGCCAGGCAGACGACCTGCTAGTGCCACCGTCGTGCAGCCCGTCACCCCAGCAGTTCCTCTTCTTATCCCAGCTCAGCTTCTTTTATTGAACCCTGGGTCGACAGTGATGGCAGCAGGTCATCACAGGGCTGCTCCTCCCCTGGCTCCTTATTTAACACCTGCCACACAGGTGGCTCCTGCACCCACTGCTCCTGCGTCTGTGTGCCGCTCCACTGAGAGGAACAGGCGACGCAGGGCAGAAGAGGAGGCCACCGGGAGCCAGAAACGAAAGTATGTGCGAGAAGTGGCTTTTAACAAGTGCAGCAAATGTGGGCAGCCAAAAACAAAAGAGTTTGGCCACAGCCGATTTGGCAGCGCCACTTTCTGCCCCAGTGCTTCAGGGGCAAATCCTTGGAGCAGTGGCTGGTAGAACAGCGGCAGCTGAAGAAACCAGGAAACCCACCCTAATAATGATGATGATGATAATAATAATAATGATAATAGTAACAAAACCAATAACATGTAAATATATATATATATATATTGGGGCTGGGCAAGTTAACGCGTTAATTTCGCGTTAACTCATTAGACTATTAACGGCGATATTTTCTTTAACGCGCGTTAACGCATGTTGCTCACATGCTTTTATTTTGTGAAGGTCTGTCCAACTTCCGTTTGTGTGTGCCGCACTTCCGTTTCAGCGCTTCCCTCGGCCAAATAACATTAGTTTGACTGAAATGATCAACTGTCGCAGCAACAGTGTCAAAACTTGCAGAGCGATGGAAGTGGCAGGTCAGGGCCACAGCTTCAAACTATTCATGAGTGAGTGGATGATACAAAGAAGTGGCCTCATATAACGTACGAGGACATTTTAACCTGTTTTGTGTCGTTACTTGGTGCGGACGGCTCTGCTGTGCGACTTTACCGAAGCGAACCTCCGCAGTGAAAGAGTTGGATCGGTGTTAATAAATATCAACATGGATGACCTGGTATTCATGGAGGCTGATGTCCGTTCAAGCTAAAACTAGTCCGACGTTCACGCTGCTGGATTCTGACTGCATCAATCGGCTCTACGAGACCTCAGAGCGCTCTGATGCTGCGGCTCCAGGGAAAGCCTTCAGTCATGCAGCGGCCACTTATGGAAGGTAGGCTGATGAATTATCTGATTCAGAAACATACTGGCCGTTGGCTCGTTGTGATTAGATTGCTGGTCAGTTAATTTTGTAATGTTTGGGATTTAACTGATGTTATGAGAGGATATCAAAACATTAGCTTACCTGTCTCCTCTCCTCTTGACGTCTCCTGGTTTTGTTTTTTTATGGAACTTTGCAGCCCAGACACTTTTCTGGCGTCATGTGGTCTTATGTTGGTCTTTTGTCCACAAAATGAAAAAAACATACGGTCGCTTCGGTGGTTTCTTCAGATTTTAAGCTTTTAACCACAGGCGAAGGGATTCCTCATTCTTCGGCTGAGGGTGAATGAAGTAGGGCGCCTCGTATCCACAGCTTTTGTACACGGTCGATGATTAAAACACTCCTGCTCCACGTAAACCTTTCTTTTACACCCGTTACTATGACAACCTCTAACCACACAAATGATCCCGGTCTTCCTCGAAGTCATAATGACGAGTAATTTGAGACGAAGTAGCCGCATGAGCCGCTTCTCAGACAGCTAAACACTGACAGGAAGTGAGCGGGCGGAAGTCTCGCCCAAACAAACGTCAACTCGCTGCCTCCATGTTTCCGTCAAAAATAAGGTGGATATGCACGCGAGAAAGCAACAACAAAAAAACGCGTGTTAACGTCAAATAAACGCAAGCAACGCAAGCATATCGAGTTAGCAAGCATTTCAGTTTAAAGTTCTTCCAGCATCGAATATGACAGAAACAAGTTAGTTGTAACCACTGCCAAGTTAAATTTTGGTATTGAACATAAAATGGTAATGCTGCTCCCTGCTCTTACCTCAGAAATTGCCTGTTTTTGGTAGATTTTTTCCCCATAAAGAGAATTCCCTGTCAGTGGCAATAAGCTTTAATTTATTATTATTGCTATTTTTTGTTTTACATGTTTAAGTTGAGCTTTACACTAAATATGTGTTACTGTTAAGTGCTACAAATGTTACAACACTTTTGTTCATATGGCAGCAGAACATTAAAATAAAAGTGCTCTTTACACTACTTTTGAATTCATTCTTGGAGTTTGTAAATACAATGCGATTAATCATGATTAATCAGGGCGATTAATCAGGGCGATTAATCAGGGCGATTAATCAGGGCGATTAATCGCGATTAAATATTTTAATCGTTGCCCAGCCCTAAAAATAAATAAAGATTACTACTTCTTATAACGGGTTCTTTTAGGAACGTAACCCCCGTGAGAAACGAGGCTTCACTGTAACCGTATAAGTCTAATAAAAGCTTCCTGAAGGGTCCCGGCCCAGACGGGCTCTGAAAGACAACAAGTGTCTCAGTTTCCAGTCATTCTGCAGAATAAAAACTGTTTAAATGGTCTGAAGGAAAATGGAGCTGATAGCAACAAAGTCCATTAATGGAGAAAATGAGGAGCTTTTCTGTGCAGTGAGGTTTGATGTGCTGAAGGCAGCAGTGATGGAGCTCCCAGTGAGGACCGTCCTCCAGGAGGAAACCTCAGAGATGTGAGGAACCTGGAGATGAGCTGAGTCCACCATGAAGACATCAGCAGCTTACATCTTAAAGTTGCAGTGTGAGTCAAATTTCAACTTTTAAAACAAATCTGAATAAACGGTACACCCAGGTTAAAACCTTGTTGCCAGTCCTTGCCTGTCCTGTATCTTGTCTGACTTCATGCAACCACTTCCCTCCCTTCAGCCAGGCTGAGGAAAAGACTCCACCGTCAAAGCTTCAGAGCAGTTCAGCTGTCCTCGTTTCTGCTGGTTGTGCCTCAATGGACAAATAGCTGTCATTTCTTATTTCATGCTAATCTTTGATGTGAAACCAACATCTTTTCTGTCAATAAGAAAAGTTATTTTGGAGTTTCATCAGTTTTCAGGAAAACGGTTTATAATTAAAGGACTTTGTGCCGAAAGCTTGAAAAGCATGAATTTAACATCCTGAAGACTCACTGCTGCAGGGAGCAAAGGTGAAGAGAAGATGAAGAGTTTGATTTAATATGAGGTCAATGTTGCAAAGGTGTCTTTTTAAAAATAAAATCTGAGATCTCTCTTAACTAGGCGGTTACCTATGCTCCCTAAATGTCTTCAGAGTCCAGACCAAATGTGAAATAAAGAAATGAGACCTTGATATCCCAGAGCAACGATGGCACAGTGCCCGCTTGAAAGCATTTTTTTACCTCCGTCAGGCAACAGAACATTGAAATAGTTGATTTTTAGTTTCACTTTTCAGGACTGTAACAAATTGCAACCTGAATTGTTGAGAAATGTTCCTAACCGGGCACTGAAGTGTCAAAGCAACTGGAAATAAAAATCTGCCAAATGTCAAAAAGCCTTTAAAAGCATTTTCAGCAAAGTTGGTCAGAAAATTATTACTTAAAAAAAAAGAAGCTTTCATTTATAAAACATCTCAGTAATCCAGTCCAGATAAAATGTTGCAGCTTTAAGCTGATTTTACATTAAAGAATGAAAACTTGTTACAACAAAAATATCTTTATTCTCAGCTACGTCCAGTTTCTCCACCTGGGGGTTAAAGGTCATCAAAGTATTTATTCCTGCTGTCGGAGCTCAACAGTAAAAACCTCATCAGCATAAAGATGCAAATTAGCATCAACACGTTCAGACCCACATAGACACTTAAAGGAACCAAGGACTGAACCCTGTGGCGCCCCCTGGTGGACGAGAAATCGATCAGAAGCGCCGTGAAAACCCGCCTGTCTGGCTGCAATGCGCGCTCCCGACACAGGGGAACAGAATTTAGCGCAGCACCTGTGTCCTGCAACTTTTAGATGTGTCCCTGGTCCGACACGCCTGAGTCAAATAATCCGGTAATTATCAGGACTCTGGAGAACCTGACTGCAGACTGAGGAGCTGATTGTTCCATTTGATTCAGGCGTGATGGACCAGAGAACCTCTAAAAGTTTCAGGACACCGGCCCTCCAGGACTGGAGCTGGACACCGTTGGAACAGGAACCTGAAGCTGAAAATGTGGGACTGTCCCTTTAAGAGGAGCAGCAGGACGCCGTGCACGCTGCGGCTCTGTGTGCACGTTCACACGTTTCCTGTGTAAAACTAAAAGTCCAGAATAGGAAGAAGTTGTGATGTGGAAATGTTCCATGTGGTTCTGTTGTTGGTGTTGGTTCAGCTTCTGGTTTGGTGCCGCAGGAGTTTAGCTAGAAAATGAAAAACTGGTCTTCAGTCTGTCCAAGTCAGCAGTTTGGAAGTAAAGAAGCTGATTTTAGTCCCAGACTGTCAGTGTCGGCTCTTCTTTCATTCTCAACGTGTTTTCAAGGTTTGGAAAGATGGAGCAGAAATATCATTTCATCATTGCTTTGAGTTTCTGCTGCTGATTTATTCAACTAAAGAACAAAAACTGTCATTTAAAAACATGTCAGAAAGAAGATGGAAATGTTTTACTGTAAATTAGGACTTTTTTAAAGTCACTGTTGATAGAAAAAATCTGTTTTATTCAAACAAGCGTCAGAGTTTTATTGAAATATTGAAAATTGATCAGAGGAACAGAAGAGAATGAACAGCAAATGAATCAAACACAGAAGAAGAAAATCTGTTTATTTCTCATTAAAACACATGAAGTAGAACTGCAGCAAATATACAAAAGGAAGATTTAACATGTGAATGTAAAAAGTGTTTAGAAAAATAGGAGCCGACAGAAACAGATAATGTCCAGAGATTGAGAAAAACTGGCCAACATTTCAATGAAATCTGACTGATGAATGAAAGTAAAAAACCAAGAGAGAAAGTCAACATGCTGATATTCAGAGTGAAGCTTTGACTGGAAACAGGCAGAAAAACAACATGTGGATCCTGGAATAATCCCAGCTTCCATCTTTAAAGGACTGGAAGAGGAAGAAGTTTCCAAGGAATCATTTAGAAGAGTTTCACAAAGAAACAGATTGAATCCATGAATGTGAAAACGTGTTTCTGAGTGAAAGAGACAGACATGAACAGACTGAACTATCTGTTCAACAGGGAGAGGCTTTCTCTGACAGGAGGAGACTCTTTAGACTCAATCAGCACAGAAACACTGAGGAACCATAGAACCCAAACCCAAATCCAGGAAGCAGAGGTTCAGTGAATGTGGTGTTAAAGGTGTGGAGGTGGATCAGTGAGTCAGAGGAGACTCTGTAGAAGGACAGAATACCAGCAGGACAGTCCACATACACTGCTGCTCTGTTGGAGACGGAGGAGGAGGAGATAGATGTTTTACTGTTATTGTGATAGACAGAGTAACCATGACGATCAGAGCATCTCAGACTCCAGGAATGATCATTAAATCCAAACCAACAGTCTCCACTGCCTCCTTTCCTCCTGATTCTTCTGTAACTCACTGATATATGAACTCCTCCTCCTCTCCACTCGACCTCCCAGTAACAGCGACCAGTCAGACCAGTTCTACACAGCAGCTGAGGAGCATCAAATCTGTCTGGATGATCAGGATATGACTGAAGCTCCTCCACTAGTGTCACCTTCCTGTTGTCTTCAGACAGTTTGAGTTTTCTGCTCACTATGTTTGTGTCGATTGTGAGTTGACAGGAATCTGATGGAGAGAACAAAGACAATCCAGCTGCAGTTATTGATCATTTATTGACACTTTGATGATGACTCCTGAATGAGTGATGGACAGTTTGAAGATGGTTGAATGTGAGCTGCTTTGTTGTCATGAATCAAATGAAAAACACACTTACACTTCCTCAGACCTGGTGTCAACCATCGGACTCCAGCAGGCTCCACCCTGAAAGGAGGAGGGGGGTCAGACCATCAGTCTCTTTCAGCAGCAAACATGGACATTACATGTCTCTCAGACACACATTGTCCTCCACTGAGAAAGGACCAGTCCAACATTTGGACACGTCCACTTGTTGTAAAAATCCAGAGAAAGAAAGAAGAGCTGAGAGCAGACAGACACCTGGGCTCTGATGATGATGATGATGATAATGATGATGATGATGAAACATTACAACCTGTAGTGGATTTAGTGTCACTGTGGGAAATTCACGCGTCTGTGCTGCAGCGCTGCAGCGCTCTGATTGGCTGAGATCAGAAATGGAGCAGGTTTTAAAAGAGAAGGGCCGACCTCTTCATGAACTAAGTGACCCTCTGTGGCTGGCAGACCTGGCATCTTTAGTTGATTTTACGCATCGTCTGAATACACTGAACAAGAAGCTACAAGGCAAAGAACAGCTGGTGCCACACCTGTATGCACACCTGAAAGCCTTCTGGGTAAAGCTCCGCCTCTTTGAGACACAACTACGAGGCTTTAATGCTGCACACTTCCCTGCTCTGTCTGAAATCACGTCTGCTTTTCCAAAGGCCGACCTTTCTGCTAAAAAGGAGAAATATGTGTCTGTGATTGCATCTCTGCTGACAGAATCCAACCAGCGTCTCCAAGACTTTTCTGTCATTGAAAAACAAATCCAGCTGTTCTCCACCTCCTTCCTGGTGGATGCACAAGAAGTGGAAGAGAGTCTGCAGTTAGAACTGATTGAAATGCAATGTGATGATTCTCTGCAGAGTCAACATCAGCTTCTCTCCCTCCCTGAATTCTTTCAGAGTTTGGATAATGCCAAGTTTCCTCTGTTGAGACGCCACGCAGAAACAATGATGAGCCTGTTGGGCTCAACATCCAGATGTGAACAAAGATTTTTTCTGTTAAATCAGAACAAAAGCAGACTGAGAAGCAGAATGACTGACAGCATCTCTGTGAAGTCCTTCGTGTCTCAACCACCAAACTTTCTGCTGACATGTCAGCCATCCTTCAATCAAAGGACAGCATCACTGCTCCCACTGACTGCAATGTTCTTCACATTATAGCTGACTTAGAAATACACAGTATTCATGTGGCAATATGGCACCTCTAGTGTGGCCCTTAGTTTAGTTTTCTGGATTTGGCACTCACTAAAAAAGTTTGGACACCCCTGGTATAAAGTGTTAATGTTCCCCCTTTTATTTAGGAAGATAAAAAAGGTGAATAAAATAAATCTACTTTAGGACCTTTAAATGAAATAAAGACAAGTAACAAGTGCTTCTCTGCATAAAACACTAAAATAAAAACACTCAGGGTGTCAATCTAAAATCACAGTTCAATAATATTTGCTTAAATGATTATTAATTAAACCTAAAGCTAGCAAACACCAAGCTAACCCTACGTTGCAGGCCTGTTTCCATGCTTGTGAATATGGAGACCAAACTCAGTGGTCGCTTCACTCAAAGAGCAAATAATAAACTAAAAAGGTCCCTTGTGCCAGATGAATAATAATCCTAACAGAAACGCTCTGCTCCGTTTAGTCCTCCTCTCCTGTGGAAAAAACTCAGCTCCCACAGTCTTTAATTCAGGTGAGCATAATTACGTTAAATGTAATTTAGGTGTGGACTTTTAAGGGTCATTTTAAGGAACTTGTAACATCAGGGGCTTCAGCTCAGACCCATTATTCCTCCTCTTCCCTCTAAAGGACCCTTCACACTATTTATTTATGCATTTTTCCCACTGTTTATTCCTCACATGCAGAGCACCATTGGGGGTAAAATCTGCCCACCTCACCGCCTCAAACTGATATCATTAGTATAAATTATGCTGATACCAGCCGTTACCAATAAAAGTGTTTTTTTCTACAGTCACTTAGGAACCAGAGAGACGCAGAGCTTGAAAAGCTGCACCTTTACTCATCAACTCTGGGGTTGCCATGCATAAAAAGTGCTATATTTCCTGTAGGATTCCCCAATAAAGACTATTAGTGGACTAAAAGCGAAGCAGAAAGTCATTATTCCGTCCGCTCTGACCACAAACAAAACGCTCAGAGAACAACTTCAAACTGAGCCTTCAGCTTGGTAATTACACACCAGAGCGCCCTGAGGAGAGCAATAGAGGAGATTTGTCTGGTCAGAGCAGAGACTGAGATGAGAAACCTGTCGCTGTGAAAGGTGATGATGGTTATAAACTGTAACAGGCTAGAAGTTCATGGAGCTGAAAAGAGGGAAACATCAGCAGCTGGATCAGCATAAAGAAGCAGCGTGAAGCCCTGAGTGCTTTAAGTGTTCCTGCTGAGGGGAAAATGTCAGACCATACAGGCTTAATGAAACTCAGCCTGATTCACCAATGAGGTTATAGATCTACACTGATAAACAAACCCATAGATTAATGTGTAACAGTGTATAAATACGGTCAATAAATTTCAGTATTTTTTAACAGTTGTGTTTTTTTCTGTTTTAACCCATTAACTGAACAATAACGTGTTAACACTTCTCTTTCACTTTTCAACAAAATACATGTTTAACGTAATATGTTTCAGCATCAATGTTAACGCTTGCTTCCTCGACAAGCCGCCATTGCTATCAAAACAGTCTCACGTCATGGTCGCGTCTCCATTACGTCACATCTATGAAATGCCAGCCCTGCGTCCTGATTGGCCAGACCATAAAATTGGTTGGAGAAATCACTTTCTATGGGCGATGTCCCAGATGTATGTGAGTGAAGCTAGGCGGAGCGACATGCGTCTGGCTTGTGTCAGGTTAATGACTTATGGCCGCAGAACCGGATCTCTGAGGCCGTTTCTCAATTCACGAGAACGCGAGTCCGTACTCGCGTTCTCGTCAAGTCTGTTCTCGGTAAGAACACATGAAGATCGGACTTGACGAGAACGCGAGCACGCAGCACGTATTGTGTATTGGGACAGAAGTATACTCGTGACGTCATCACATCCACAGCTCTTGAGCATTTCTTTAACGTTCAAAACTATTTATACACTACACCATCATATCTTATTGAAAACGTTTTTTTTATTAATTTCTAAAAAGTCTAATAAAATATCTAAAAAATTTTTACAGAACTGTGGATATAAAACCAGCAATAGCGGGAATTTCTGGGGAGTTGTAATTGTTGTAGTTGCAGAGGAGATTGAATCTTCTTTAAAAATCTGCACTTTGTAGAAGCAAAATGAGCGATACGAGCAATATTGCTGTTGCTTCGGTCGTTGGTCAGCTTTACCAGCAGGCTGAAGAAGAGGTGATGCAGTTGAGGAGGCAAATCCGAGCAAGGAGAAGATTGATACGGCAAAGGAGGCTCAGAAGGCAGGCTTTGCTCACCCATCTATTGCCAACTGGTAGGCATTTTAAGATTGACAGCCTATTTCCTACTTTTATCTTTAAACAAAACATTGAGGATGGTATTAAAAACGTGATCAGGTTGAAATTGTGACTATTTTTCTATAAATAATTAAAATGAAGACCCAAGTTTAACATTAGAAACAGTATGACAGTAAAGTTAAGCTACTTTATTGCACCTATTGAGCGTGTCTTTGGTGCTCTGAAGACACGGTGGCGTTCCATCTTCTTCAGGGCGCTGGAGGTCTGCCCGACGTTTGCCCCAAAAGTAATCGCCGCCTGCTGCATCCTCCACAATATTAGTATAGAGGCAGGGGACCAGCTAGACGTGGAGGACAAGGAGGTTGACCCAGAGGAGGATGACCATCCAGCGGCTGAAGACAGGGAGCGGCTCCAGCTGGCTGCATGTTTAAGTGAACCTGACTACACCTGACCTGATGTAGATCAGTTCTAGTCATGTCCACACGCTGCTTCGTTTCATTTTTTCACCACCTGTGAAAATACATTAAATAATCGTTAAATAATTTCCATTCCAACTATTTTTAATTTTAAGTTTATAGGCATTGTTTATTTGTATGAGATCTTAATAGGAGTTATTTCTTTGTTTTAAACCATGTTAATAACTGTTAATAATTTGTTGAATATATTACACCTTCATTCTTTTCCAAAGATTAAACATTTGTATAAAATAAATGTCTGTTTTTTCATATACTATTATTACTATTATTTTCTTTCCCTCTTTCTACTCTCAATTATCCGTGTCCTGACTCAGAATAAACTCACTTAGATAGGAAAACATTTGTAGATTTTATTTATTTATTTTATATGCTGCTGTCGTCCTTGGCAGACATTTACAATTTATTCCAGCAAGTATTGAGTTAATAAAGCAACACACGTCAGTCAGATAAACACAAAACAAATAAATCATAACCAGCGGTATTATGCACACTACTTTTTTTTTAATTACGCACTAACTCTGTAAACAGGCCACATAGGGAAGCTTAAAAGTATAATGTTCTCGCCTCAAACGATCTTAAAACGTACTTTTGAACAACAACAGCAGCAGAAAAAGGAATTTTTAACTTACCGCTGTGAGCTCTGTTTGCGCCGTCTCGAATCAAGCTGCGGCCGCGGTGCATTCTGGGCAAGCGGTCAGTCTGAAGAACGCACAAGTCTGCTCTGATGCATGCTCGATAAAGAGGGCGGGCGAGAACAACATCCGGGGAATTCGGCGCGTTCTCGATTTGGCGTTCTCGGCATTGGAACAGTGCTCGGGCTGAGGCTGATGACGTGTCACGAGCACACGAGAACGCTCAAGAACGCATATTGAGAAACGGCCTGAGCTTCTGTGCGCTCTCTCACCCAAACTTATGATGCATTCAATGACTGCCTCAGTGTAGGAAATTACACTTCTCACATGTATCGTTATTAAAATGAACTACAACTATGCACTTAGATGTTTAAACACATTGTAAACATGTTTTAAAGAAGAAATTGTTTTAATAAAGCAAGAATAAATTAATTAACCATGTTTAAATTATCTCTTGCTTATTAGCGTTTGCTTCATAGACTTTTTTACCACATCTCTTATTTAACTAGGCCAGGGGTTTTCTAATTCATTGAATATGAGCCTCCCCTTGGAATAGGTAAACAACTAGCAAATTCATAAACGATTGTTTTCAACAGCAGACAAACTGAAGTAAAGAGACGCCAATGTCAAACTGAACTCACGTCAACAGGAGACGTCAACTGAAATAATAATAATAAAAAAAAATAGCCTGAATTTAAACAGACGTCAACGTATTCCATATTCTGAGTTACTTTTTAGGCCAATTATACACAATTTAAACTTGTTGCTATTTTAACAACCATGTTCTCAAGCATTCTCAATGTGAACAATGAGGACGTGCCTTTGATGTGCAAAGCTGTTCTATGTTGGGTTGTAGAGAAGAAGAAACAGCAGCAAGTCATCCTTCACTTGTAGCCTTGAGCGGTATTAGTTTTTGATCAGGGTGAGAGCAGAAAACCCACATTCACACAGGTAAGTGGAGGTGGACACATGGGGAAACTCGCTCTCAACACTCAACCAGAATTGCGTAATCGGCATTTCCACCAGTCTCTGTTTTAAGTCCACATTTGAGCTGAGCTCAACAAGAGCCTCCTCCTCTTGGATGCTCAGTTCATTGCGGACTGTGGGTGGGAAAGAGAAGGGGTTCCTGACCCACTGGTTTCCCAGTGGCTCCTCTCCAAAATACTCTCAGAACTGATCATGCAGCCCGTTCAGATGCTGATGACCGGTTTCACAGAGTTGAGCGGCAGTGGATGGATCTGAGGCTTCAAAGCAGCTTTTAAAGCCAACATATCACCAGAACCCAGTTCTGCATTGTTGGGTCTCACCTCAGACGGTCAGAGGGACCAACAAAGTTCTACCTCTTCAATCTGCTGCTCACTGCAGCCTTGAAATGCAGATCAACTGATTGGTTGAAGGCAGAACCTCCATCCTACAACTGGTGGTGCTGAAAGTTTGGGCCAGGTACCAAATGGAGAGAAGAACCAACCTGACCAGACTTTAAATCCACTGACGTCACTTCCTGTTTGCGGTAAGGCGTATTGTATCACTTCCTGTTTTCACTGCGTGAGCAACGGTTTGTTGCTCCAGATTCTCTCGCTTTTATCTTTAATCTCTTTGCTGTAACATCTGTTTCTAACACATAAGCACTTTTAAAACATTTTCTGTTGCTGCACATCACGCTTGGGAACTCCTCGTGTTTCACGGTTTGCTCTCTTGGCGTGGTAGAAGGGCGCTAGCCTAGCTTTAGCCTAGCCTAGCTTTAGCTCCACAATGGCTTCCTCTCCTACTATTACTTCAGCTTCTCCGTCTCTGACTAAGTCTCCCCTTATCTCCTGCTCTCTGTGTCAGATGTTTAGCTATTCCTCTGCCTCCTTTAGTGATAATGGTACTTGTAATAAATGTAGTGTTTTTGTAGCTTTGGAGGCGAGGGTGTCAGAATTAGAGTCCCGGCTCCGTGCTATGGAAAGACCAGCTGATAGCCGCCCCTCTGCTAGCGCGGAGCCACATAGACCTAGCGTTAGTTCACTTAGTGGTCCTCCAGAAGCACCCGAGCAGCCGGGTAAGCAGGCCGGCTGGGTGACAGTTCGTAGGAAGCATAGCTCTAGATTTCAGCCCCCAGTTCATCTGCGTTTCAAACAAATTTTCCCCACTCAGCGACACACCCGCTGAGAAGCCGATCCTGGTTATTGGGAGTTCAATAGTCAGAAACGTGGCACTAGAGACACCAGGGACCATAGTTAAATGCCTGCCAGGGGCCAGAACGGGCGACATAGAATCTTATCTAAAACTGCTGGCTAAGGATAAGCGTAAATACAGTAAGATTGTTATTCACGCTGGCGGTAATGACACCCGATCACGGCGATCGGAGGTCACTAAAGTTGGTGTTGCTTCGGTGTGTGAGTTTGCTAAAGCAATGTCGGACTCCGTAATTTTCTCTGGTCCCCTGCCTGATTTGACCAGTGATGACATGTTTAGCCGCATGTCATCATTCAACCGCTGGTTGTCTAGGTGGTGTCCTGAAAACGACGTGGGCTACATTGATAACTGGAGAACTTTCTGGGGAAAACCTGGTCTGATCCGGAGAGACGGCATCCATCCTACTTTGGATGGTGCAGCTCTTCTTTCTAGAAATCTGGCCGGATTTATTAGTCCTCCTAAATGCTGACAATCCAGGGTCCAGACCAGGAAGCAGAGCCGTAGTTTAACACACCTCTCTGCAGCTTCTGTACTGTTACCCATCCATTATCCTATTGAGACGGTGTCTTTCCCACGGCCAAAACTTAACAGATCAAAAACTTATCTAAAAGGAACAAATCATAAAAACCTAATAAAAATCAATACGGTTCACCTTGAACCTAAAAATAAAACAATTAAATGTGGTCTATTAAATATAAGGTCTCTCCCTCCAAAGACTTTGTTAGTTAACGAATTGATTTCTGATAAACAGATTGATTTGTTTTGTCTCACAGAAACCTGGCTACAAGAGGACTACGTTAGTATAAATGAGTCAACTCCCTCCAATTATTCAAATTTCCACATTCCCAGATCTGTGGGAAGAGGAGGAGGAGTGGCAACCATCTTTCAGTCTGATTTATTAATTAGTCCCAGGCCAATTAATAACTACAGTTCTTTTGAACATTTAACCCTCAGTTTCCCTCATCCAAACTGCAAAGCAATAAAACCTCTTCTGTTTGTTGTTTTGTATCGTCCACCAGGCCCTTACACTCAGTTTTTGGATGAGTTGTCAGATTTCTTATCTGATTTGGTGTTAAATACTGATAAGGCTATTATAGTGGGTGATTTTAACATCCATGTTGACACAGAATGCGATAACCTTAGTGTAGCCTTTAAAACTATCCTAGATTCAATTGGTTTTGCTCAAAATGTGCATAAACCGACGCACTCTTGGCTCCATACTTTAGACCTTGTGCTGACATATGGCATTGATTGTGAAGAATTAACAGTATTTCCTCACAACCCTGTCCTATCTGATCATTTTTTAATAACATTTGAGTTTAATCTAACTGAGTTCTCCACCCCCAAAAGAGGGTTCCATTATAGTAGATCTTTATCGGATAATGCTGTATCAAAACTTAAAGAGTCTGTCCCCTTTTTAATATCCTCCGTATTGCAGAAATGCCCTGTAGATGGCAGCAATGTTGTTTCTTCCAATTCACAAATAGATGTCTTTGTAAACGGTATGACTTCGTCATTGCGTTCTGCATTAGACAATGTAGCTCCCTTGAAAAAGAAGGTGATTATTCACAGGAAGCTGGCTCCTTGGTTTAATTCAGAGCTGCGTTCCTTGAAGCACAATGTTAGGAAATTGGAGAGAAAATGGCGCTCTACACACCAAGAGGAATCCTACTTAATCTGGAAGAACAGTCTATTGTTGTATAACAAGACCCTTCGCAGAGTTAGAGCAGCATATTTTTCATCATTAATTGAGGAGAATAAGAATAATCCTAGATTTCTCTTCAGTACAGTTGCCAAACTTACCCAGAGCCACAGCTCTGTTGATCCATCCATTCCCTTAGCTCTTAGCAGTAATGATTTTATGGGATTCTTCATAAATAAAATTGATTCCATTAAAAATAAAATAATTGGCATCCTCCCAAACATGATTACCTCATCCTCAGTAAGTGAGGCAGCATTGGAGGAATCCTTAGAACCTGCGCAGTGTCTGAACTGTTTAAAAGCAGTAGAGCTTTCTGAGCTATCTAAAATTTTAGCTTCATCTAAACCTTCTACCTGTATGTTAGACCCAATCCCAACCAAGTTGTTTAAGGAGGTATTCCCTCTGATCAGTAGTCCTATTTTAGACATGATTAATCTATCCTTGGTAAATGGATATGTACCACAGGCTTTTAAAGTAGCTGTTATTAAACCTTTACTTAAGAAACCATCTCTTGATCAAGATGAGTTAGTAAATTACAGACCTATATCTAATCTTCTTTTCTTATCTAAAATTCTTGAGAAAGTAGTTGCTAATCAACTATGTGAACATTTACAAAGTAATGACCTACTTGAGGAGTTTCAGTCAGGCTTCAGAGCTCATCATAGCACTGAAACAGCTCTGGTGAAGGTCACCAATGATATTCTCATGGCCTCAGATAATGGACTTGTGTCTATACTTGTCCTGTTAGATCTCAGTGCTGCATTTGATACAGTTGATCACAATATTCTCCTACAAAGACTTGAGCATACTGTAGGGATTAAGGGAAAAGCATTAGGCTGGTTTAAATCTTATCTGTCAGACAGATTCCAGTTTGTTCATGTTAATAATAAATCTTCCTCAAACTCTAGGGTCACTTGTGGAGTACCACAGGGTTCAGTCCTTGGACCAATTCTATTTACTATATATATGCTTCCGATTGGCAAAATTATCAGACAGCATGGGATTAATTTCCACTGTTATGCTGATGACACTCAGCTATATTTATCCATAAATCCTGATGAATCCAATCAGTTACTTCGACTGCAGTCATGTCTTGATGACATCAAAAGCTGGATGACTTTAAATTTCCTGCATTTAAATTCTGACAAGACAGAAGTTGTAATCTTTGGGCCAGAGTCTTCAAAAAATAAAGTTCTTAATCAATCCCTTAATCTGGATGGCATTAACTTGGCCTCTGGTAATAAAGTTAAAAATCTTGGTGTTGTTTTCGACCAAGACATGTCATTTAAATCCCATATTAAACAGGTTTCCAGAGTTTCCTTTTTTCACCTCCGGAATATCGCCAAAATTAGAAACATTCTGTCCAGGAGTGATGCTGAAAAACTAGTCCATGCATTTGTTACTTCAAGGCTGGACTATTGTAATTCTTTACTATCAGGAAGTCCACAAAATGCAGTTCGAAGTCTTCAGCTGATTCAAAATGCTGCGGCAAGAGTTCTGATGAAAATCAACAAGAGGGATCATATTTCTCCTGTTTTAGCTTCCCTTCATTGGCTTCCTGTTAAATCAAGAATAGAATTTAAAATTCTCCTAACGTATAAAGCCCTTAATAATCAAGCTCCATCATATATCAGAGCTCTGATTACCCCGTATGTTCCTAACAGAGCACTTCGCTCTCAGACTGCAGGTCTGCTGGTGGTTCCTAGAGTCTCTAAAAGTAGAATGGGAGGCAGATCCTTTAGCTATCAGGCTCCTCTCCTGTGGAACCAACTCCCAGTTTTGGTCCGTGAGTCAGACACCCTATCTATTTTTAAGACTAATGTTAAAACTTTCCTTTTTGACAAAGCTTATAGTTAGAGTGGCTCATACCCTGAGCTATCTCTATAGTTGTGCTGTGATAGGCCTAGGCTGCTGGAGGACATCAGGGTCTAATTTTCTCACTCTACTGATTTCTACTGTTCTTCAGTCTACTGTTCTCCAGTTTTGCATTGTATTACATTGAAATGACTGTCGTAATTTCAGCTTTTAACTTTTGCTCTCTCTCTTTTTCTTCATAGTAGGTACACCTGGTCTGGCGTTCTGTTAACTGTGACATCATCCAGAGAAGACGGCTCACCCGCTACTTCCATCTAATGTAGAACAGATTACTAGATCAATGTGTGCTTCTGTGCTTTTTTGTTTCTCTTGTTGTGTCTCTGTTCTGTCTTCTGTAACCCCCAGTCGGTCGAGGCAGATGACCGTTCATACTGAGCCCGGTTCTGCCGGAGGTTTTTCCTTCCCGTTAATGGGTGGTTTTTCTTCCCACTGTCGCTTCATGCTTGCTCAGTATGAGGGATTGCAGCAAAGCCATGGACAATGCAGATGACTCTTCCTGTGGCTCTACGCTTCCCCAGGAGTGAATGCTGCTTGTCGGGACTTTGATGCAATCAACTGGTTTCCTTATATAGGACATTTTTGACCAATCTGTATA
The DNA here is from genome assembly GCA_037039145.1 of Fundulus diaphanus. NCBI lineage: Eukaryota > Metazoa > Chordata > Actinopteri > Cyprinodontiformes > Fundulidae > Fundulus > Fundulus diaphanus. The sequence goes on along the minus strand of CM073121.1, from coordinate 60,323,384 downwards.
ATATGATTGATTTTGACTTTGTAAAGTGCCTCGAGATGACATGTTTCATGAATTGGCGCTATATAAATAAAATTGAATTGAATTGATTCAATAAATCCCATTTCACAACCAGCTGAAATATTCCTGGACACTAGTGTTAAATCAAGGACTGATCCATTTCCTGGATGAACATCTGTTCTGGTCCATCTTCCATTATTCAACAGAATAAATTATTATCCTCTAAATGTTCTTCTACCATTTCTCCATTTCCATTTGTTCTGTTTCCTCCCCATAATATTCCATGTGCGTTAAAGTCACCACATATTACTGATTATCTCCACCATTAATCTGCATTAACTGATTCAGATCCAACTTTTTACAAGGATTATAATAGTTAACTATAATTAATTAACCTAATTTATTATTCTCTCTATTACTACATATTCTAGATCAGTTCCTCTACTTATTTCTCTGCTTGTTAGATGATCTTTTCTAAATGTTGAACATCCTCCTCCTGTTTCATCCTTCCTGTCACTGAAACATCTCCACTTATTCAGAAAACTAGTTAGTTTTATTTTGTCTTTTACACATTTTAACCATCTGTACTTTTTAACACATTTAACACATTTTCACCTCTCATCTAACCTCCTGCCATCTTGGAGGAAAAGTCACCATGAATGATGTGACATTTTCTCCATAATTTGATATAGATTTGAAGAGAAAATGAGGCAGGTAGGTTCATTTCTCAATTCGTCATTTCCTCTTACCATCACCATTATTTCCACCTCAGTGTCTGTTCTAACATCAGGTTTCTTAGTTCATTTTTACACTGCCACAATATGGATACTCTACTCCACTTGTAATGATGATTTCTAAAATTAATGTCCGGCTCACTATGATGATGATCTCAGGGTGGGCTCTGGTCAAATGCCTGGATGACCCCAGATCCAATGACCAGGCCAAGTGATGCTTTCTGCTTTCTTTAATAAGCAGATTTAGGTCTCTCTATGTGTGTGGGTCTACAAACTATAATAAACTAAAACACAAATAAACTAAACACAAATTATAATCTGATGTAATCACAACCTTTAATATTAGTGGATCACACAAGTCATTATAGCCACATGCTGTCTAGTAAACCTAACAGGCCTTTATTTGGAGCCCAAACTAGATCTGGTAACAAATGAAAACTGTTTTATCTTCTTTCAGTCATGTGTTTCAATCACTGTTAATTTGGAAATCAGGCAAACGACAAAACTATACATGATCAGAATCACCAACTGAAGGGAAAAAGTTAGCGTAGTTATCCATATCTGCTGTCAGCTAAATGGGCTGACAGAAAAGATCCAGAACAATAAACCTGCTTAACAAATTATTCTGATTGGACAATAGACAAAAATCCAAAACTCAGCTTGTAAAGATCCTTACTGCTTCCAGAAACACCATTTTTACATCTCCTTTAGATAATGACTAGTGATCTTTGTATTTTAAAGTCTTTCTGCTCCAATCTTGCACAAAGTCAGCCCACAGCTTTCCACTATTTCTGTGGGAACAGACTGTTGTGGAAAATGTTATTGATGTATGTAACTCTGATCATGTCTGGTCTGAATGCACCTGCAGAACTTTCATGTGATAAAGAAGCTCTCATGCTTACAGATTTACTGTGTTTCCACATCCAAGGACACAAAGAGGAGTTGAGTTAGATAGGAACTGGATTGTAACAGTGGTTGCGCTCCTCTGAAGATTACTCCTGCTTTCTTTGTTAACCCAGTATGTATAAAAGTTTAGTGTTTTCTTTTTCTCTTGGCTGGTTCCTGACTGCGTTAATTCAATTCAGTCCAGTTTTATTTATACAGTGCCAATTCATGAAACATGACATCTCAAGGCACTTTCCAAAGTCAAATTCAATCAGATTATTTGGGGGTGGAGAACTCAGTTAGATTAAACTCAAATGTTATTAAGAAATGATCAGATAGGACAGGGTTGTGAAGAAATACAGTTACTTCTTCACAATCAATGCCATATGTCAGCACAAGGTCTAAAGTATGGAGCCAAGAGTGCGTCGGTTTATGCACATTTTGAGCAAAACCAATTGAATCTAGGATAGTTTCAAAGGTTACACTAAGGTTATCACATTCTGTGTCAACATGAATGTTAAAATCACCCACTATAATAACCTTGTCAGTGTTTAACACCAAATCAGATAAGAAATCTGACAACTGATCCAGAAACTGAGTGTAATGGCCTGGTGGACAATACAAAATAACAAACAGAAGAGGTTTTATTGCTTTGCAGTTTGAATGAGGGAAACTGAGGGTTAAATGTTCAAAAGAACTGTAATTATTAATTGGCCTGGGACCAGTGGCGGTTCTAGACCAAATTTACCAGGGGGGCCAAGGTGGGGCCAGTGTTTTTTCACAGGGGCACAGAACAAAAAAATGCATACTATGCAACATTTTTCAGTTAATTAATGTGTTCCATACCGTTTTGGATGAATAAATTAGTCATTTCAAGTCGAACAAAGGTATTCTCGGCCGCCCTGGTGGTCTGTGGGGGAAATACCGCACTTGCAATTGCAAGAGCTCTCGGCCCGCACACACAGGCTCAGAAGTCTCGTGCAAGACCGCGAGCCGGTCTTGCTTTTCGGCGAGAACTCCATGTGTTTTTTCCCTGCCATTCACTATATGCACGCGCGAAAGCAACAACAAAGAACCACGTGTTAACGTCAAATAAACATGCAAGCATATCGAGTTTTATTATTATTATTTTTTATTTTTTTATTATTTTTTTTGAATGTTGGCGAGACGCTACCGTGGCGAGGCGGCCGCCGCCTCGCCAAGATAGCGCTGCGGGAAGCCTGATGTTCATACTTTCACTGTGTTAGTCATTGTTTGTACTGCCGTTTTTTTTACTTTTCGTTGCGTTCGCCTGTCTGCTAAGCTCAAAACAACCGCGCCTGGCTTGACGGAAAAACCAGAACAGCTGGGCATCTTTATGACAGTGCGCTTTTACTTTCGCCCTCTGGGGGGAGCCTCGCTGGAAAATCAACCCCAGTTGCATAGTATACCTTTAACTGTGTAATAATATTAAGTGAGCCACTTGTGGTTTTGGAACTGCAGGTTTCAGACCCCTGCTCTAGCAGTTGAAAACTTGCCCCCGGCTCAATACGGCTAAAGCTAAAAGTGAAACATCTTAATTTTTAAATCCTTCTAAGAGTAAAACTGTATAGGCAAAAAATAAATTTGGTCAAAGTAACCAATCAGTTATGGTTTCTTTGCCATTGCAAATAATTATGAGAAGTGTATTTAATGTTATGTCTTTAGTACAGGGGCCAGGACCATTTCTACAGGGGCATGGGCCCCTGTTGGACCCTGTCTAGAACCGCCCCTGCCTGGGACTAATTAATAAATCAGACTGAAAGATGGTTGCTACCTCTCCTCCTCTTCCCACAGATCTGGGAATGTGGAAATGTGAATAATTAGAGGGAGTTGACTCATTTTTACTAACATAGTTCTCTTGTAGCCAGATTTCTGTGAGACATAAATCAATGTGATTATCAGAAATCAATTCATTAACTAACAAAGTCTTTGAATGGAGAGACCTTGTTTTAATAGACCACATTTATTTGTTTTATTTTTTGGTTCAAGGTGAGCCGTTTTGATTTTTATGATTTACTCCTTTTAGATCCGTCTTTGATCTGTTCAGTTTTGGCCGTGGGAAAGACACCGTCTCAATAGGGTAATGGGTGGGTAACAGTACAGAAGCTGCAGAGAGGTGTGTTAAACTACAGCTCTGCTTCCTGGTCTGGACCCTGGCTTGTCAGCATTTAGGAGACATTAGGGGCCAGAAACATTCAGACGCTTCTCACCTTTGGATTAAATAACATACAAAGACAAAGATGCATCTTTTCTTTTCTCTTGGTTAAAAATTATTAGTGTGCTTACTTAATTGATGATTATTAATATCCACTACGAGACCATCATGCTGAGCCTACCAGGATTTGCACCATCATCTTGAATCTTCCCACTGTGGGACGCTGCATTAAACTATCCCTAATTAACCTTTAGACTTATTTAAATAAACTAGACAATTATTCTGACTGATGACGTGATAAGAGGGGTAGGAGAGGGATGGGTGGGATTTAATCAAGGAAGTTTTGATTTATGATTGGGGTCATAAATCAGTCCAAACTTTGTCATAAAGTTCCTCTATACCTTTATTCCTCCATACCTGAGAGCTTCTAGTCTCCAGCGTGGATCCTTCAGTCCAGCCGACAGCAGCTTCACTCCTGAGTCTCCTGGATGATTGTAGCTCAGGTCCAACTCTTTCAGATGGGAGGGGTTGGAGCTCAGAGCAGAGATCAGAGACGCACAGCCTTCCTCTGAGACCAGACAGCCTGACAAGCTGCAGACACACAATTCAACATGTGATGTTAACATGAGAACGTAGAGCTCAAGAAGCTGCTGCTCAGCTGGTTTTAATAAATATAAACTAGAAATCAAACTGTATTTTGTTCTGTAGGTAATAAAAAGTAACATCTGACACATTTAACTTTTAACTAGAGCTTCACTGGGTTGGAAACTGTACAAAAAGACTCAAATTCTGCAGAAGGTTCTGTCTTTAAACAAAATTTAAACTACCTAAAATACCAAAGATAAAATCGTGGTTCCAGTAGAACCTTTGTTCTGGTGTCAAGATCGCTTTAATCTCGTTGATGGAGTCAAGAATTGAAGCTGAAATAAAGAATAAAGCAGTGGTTTGGATCAGTGGCGTTAGCAGCATATGGTGAACACATATTTCACACTTGCAGAATCAGCAGAATGTTTTTGAGAAATCTATCTGAGGTCAGATCCAGTCTTTCAGTGCGTTCTCTTTCTTCTACTCTTTGTTAAACTTTTCCCCATATTTTCCCCACTTACTGCATCTCTTCTGTTGCTGTCTCATCACTAGTTTCCCTGTCACTCTGGGCTCTGGCCTGCGTGTGTTTGTGATGTCATGAATCAACTCTGGTTGACGTGATGACCAGGAAACTGGGACATGGAAAGGACAAACTATCTATCACTCATGTTCTGCTTTATTGTGGGAAACTGGGAGATAATTAAATTATTTATCTCAGAAATAAAGTCAAGCCCAAATAAGTAACTTCACCTTCAAAAACAGTGGGTCCTGGTTGTGGGAGTAGTTGAACAGTCGTGGTGTTGCCTGTGCACAAATAATTTTTTTCTTTTGACTCTTTGTCAGATTATCGTGGAGTAGGTAGTGACTATATGTGATATAATATAAAACTAATCTGATTGTGTTTAAATTAAATACTTAAATCAAATGTCATTTTGGGGCTTAATGCATCTTTTTAACAAACATCTAAATGTCTTTCTTAACGTATATACTTCTGGCGGCGCCCTGACGGCTGCGGCTGCTATGGCTCCCAAGAACCTGTGAGCATTTCTACAAAAATATGCCGCCCAGAACGCTACAAACTATACAGCTACTCTTGATTGCTTATGTAGCTTCTGAGTGCTTCAGGCACAAGTCCCGGAGGCCCACAATGAAGCAGACTCACCGAGCAGCACACACCGGAGGAGGAGTGAGCGAAGGCGGTTTGACCCACCTCACCTCAGCGCGGCTGAGGTGGGCTAACAGCTAAGCTAAAAGCTAACCCCCTACAAACCGCCACTTCCATCCATCTTGCTCTCCAACGTCCGCTCACTGGACAACAAAATAGATCATCTACAACTTAAACTCTCTTTAAAGAGGGAGTTGAGTAACTGCTGCGCTTTCATCCTGACGGAGACATGGCTTACTTCATCGATACCGGAAGGTGGCGTTAGCCTGGAGGGGCTAGCTACATTTCGCTCCGACAGAAACAGCGGACTCATCGGTAAGACCCGAGGGGGCGGGCTGTGTGTTTACATCAACAACAAATGGTGTAAAAATGCCAGATCTGTCACTAGCGTTTGCTCTCCGGACATCGAGCTTTTGACCGTTAACTGCAGACCTTTCTACCTGCCCAGGGAGTTTACTGTTGTTATCATCACTGCTGTTTACGTGCCTCCCAGCGCTAATACTAAAGAGGCTATGAGTGTTCTCTATCGGACTATGACTGAGCTGAAATCTGCACTCACGCAGGGTGTTTTCTAACCTGACCCTAGCCAAATGAATTTCGCTCCGCCTAGCTCCACTCATCCATCTGGAACTGATCCATAGGATTGGCGTTTCAGAAGGCTGGGCCTTATAAAAAATCCTTGCATATGATTGGATAAGCCACTTGTCTGTCATCTTTATCGATATGCTATTTCAACCACTCACACCGAAGCCAACCCGTGACCCTGATGAGACCGACGCAGGAAAAAACAAAACAGAACAGCCAACATCTTGGATATAGCAACAGTGGAATCAGTGCAATGTCGGTAAATGATCAATGTCTGTGCCCTGAAAATGTGCTGATAAAAGGCAACCTTGTGCACAGCAGACTTATTTTTTATCAAAGAAGCCAACCAAAAAAGTATAGATGAATGACAGAACTCGGTTTAACATTGTTACAAGTTCAGGTAAGATCATGTCGGATATGCAACCGGTGCTTTCGCTTGATCGGCAGACTCGAAGATAGTCTGGCAAATCTTAGAGGATGGCAAAAAGCAGAAGAGGAACCGCTTTCTGAACAATGAACTTCATCAGAAACATCAGTGAGTGCAAAGACGCCTGTCGCACATAAACAGGACAGGGAACCAACACCGTCGAAATTGCGTCCCCAACCCCGAACACCCACTGCTCCCCCAGCTACTACGAGGCCAACAACTGAGACCAGAGCTCGACAAAGTGTCACTGAGGTAAGTACAAATCGTGAAACATAAGACAGGCAATAGCTAATGATGTAAACCAGTGTAATGCAAGCAGAACACGGAAGAAATAGCAGCATCAATGTTAACACTTGCTTCCTCGATGCGAGCCACCATTGTTGTCTGAATCAAAACAGTCTCACGATCGCTTCTCCACTACATCACATCTATGAAACTCCAGCCCTGCGTCCTGATTGGCTGGACAGTAAAATTGATTGAAGAAATCACTCTCTATGGAAGAGGTCCCAGATGGATTTGAGTGAAGCTAGGCGGAGCTAAGTTATCCTCATTTCTACCAACACGTGGATTTTGCTACTTGGGGAGAGAACACTCTAGACTTAGATTACATAAAAATTAAAGATGCATTCAGAGCAGCCCCCCACCCCCACCTCGGCTCTTCAGACCATCTCTCTGTTATGTTAATTCCTGCATACAGGCCCCTGCTGATCAGAGCTAAACCCACAGTGAGGCAGGTGAGGGTGTGGACTGAGGGAGCCATGGAGGCACTCCAGGACTGTTTTGAGAGCTCTGACTGGGAGATATTCAAAGCTGTAGCAACATATGACAACAAGATCAACATTTATGAGTACGCCATGACTGTGTCAGCCTACATCCACAAATGCATTGAGGACGTCAGCACCAAAAGAACCTGGGCAGGTGTTCAGGGAGTGTGCAGGTCACCTGGTTAGTGTCCTCACAGACATTTTTAACACCTTTCTGGACCAAGACACAGTGCCAGCATGCTTTAAGTCTGCCTCCATCACTCCGGTGCCAAAGAAACATCAAGTCACCTGTTTTAACAACTACCGGCCTGTTGCACTGACTCCCATCATGATGAAGTGCTTTGAAAGGCTGGTGAAAGAACACATTGCCTCCAGACTCCAGGAGAAGAACACCCATGTGCAAATGCTGTTCCTGGACTTCAGTTCAGCGTTCAACACCATCATCCCTCAACATCTGGTGGGAAAACTGGAACATCTGGACTTCAGCACACCCCTTTGCAACTGGCTGCTAGACTTCCTCACCAACAGACCTCAGTCATTCTGGGTCGGACAGAACACCTCTGATGTTATCACCCTCAGCACGGGCTCCCCTCAGGGCTGCGTCCTGAGCCCCCTGCTGTTCACTCTGATAACACATGACTGCGTCCCCAGGTTCACCACCAATCACATCGTGAAGTTTGCAGATGACTCAACGGTGGTGGGCCTAATCAGAGACGACAACGACCAGGATTACAGAGAGGAGGTGGAGCAGCTGGTGAGCTGGTGCAGAGAAAACAGCCCAATCCTGAGCGTGGAGAAGATGAAGGAGATCATCGTCGACTTCAGGGAAGAACCGCCCCCACCATGCTCCACTGCTCATCAACAGCTCAGCTGTGGAGGTGGTCAGCAGCATCAAGTTCATGGGGGTGCACATCACAGACAACCTCACCTGGTCTGTGAACACCACGTCACTGGTGAAGAGGGCACAGAAGTGCTTGTACTTCCTGCAGATGATGAGGAGAGCCCATCTGCCCCCGCTCATCCTCACGACCTTCTACAGAAGCACCATAGAGAGCATTCTGACCAGCTGTCTCCCTGTGTGGTGTGGAGGCTGCAGCGCCTCTGACTGCAGGAATGTGAGGAGAGTAGTGAGGACAGCAGAAGGAATCATCGGGGCTCCTCTTCTCCCCATTAAGGACATTTCATCTCAGCGCTGTGTGTCCTGAGCCAATAACATCATCAGGGACCCCTCACACCCCCACCATGGACTGTTCTCCCTGCTGCCCTCTGGGAAGAGGTTCCGCAGCATCCGCTGCAGGTCCACCAGGTTCTGCAAAAGCTTTTTCCCTGCTGCCACCAGACTGTTGAACTGTTGAACTATAAACTGCACTCTGCATCACATTTGTATCATTATTTTGCACTACCAACTTTTATAATCCATTTAAATAGTACACAACTGAATGTTTACTAAACTTTTACACCATATTATGTTGCACTGCACTGAACTTTTCATATTAATGGACAGAAATCTGGTTTCAACAGGATGGAGAACTTTGTACCTGAGAGTTTTCAGTCTGCAGTATGGACTCTCCAGTCCAGCAGAGAGAAGCTTCACTCCTGAATCCTGCAGGTTGTTGTTACTCAGGTCCAGTTCTCTGAGACTGGAGGACTGGGAGCTGAGAACTGAGGACAGAGCTTCACAGCTTCTCTCTGAGAGGTTACAGTCACTCAGTCTGAGGAGACAGGGAGAAAAATCTGCTATTAAACAATTCATCAGAAATATTGTTGATTTCTTTACAGTCACCAATGTTCTCCTTCGACAGATTGATGGATCTGTCTGATTTAACACATCTTTATGTTGTCTTTTGTTGTGAACTGATTCGTTATAAATTAACTGAAGCAACATGAATCAATATTTACCTCATTAGCAGATTTCTCACTATCAGAAATAAAAGCAGCAACAATCTGTGTCCTTACAGAGCTTTGTTGGAGGCTTTAACCACTGGCAGCAGCCTCAGAAGAACCTCCTCTGAAGCAGAGAATTTCTTCAGGTCAAACACATCCAGATCTTCTGCTGATGACACTAAGATGAAGATCAGAGCTGACCACTGAGCAGGAGACAGTTTATCTGTGGAGAGACTTCCTGAACTCAGAGACTGTTGGATCTCCTCCACTAGAGAACGATCCTTCAGTTCATTCAGACAGTGGAACAGATTGATGCTTTTCTCTGCAGACACATTCTCACTGATCTTCTTCTTGATGTACTTAACTGTTTCCTGATTGGTCTGTGAGCTACTTCCTGTCTGTGTCAGCAGACCTTGTAGGAGTCTCTGATTGGTCTGGAGTGAAAGTCCCAGGAGAAACCGGAGGAACAAGTCCAGGTGTCCATTTGGACTCTGTAAGGCCTGATCAACAGCTCTCTGGTGAAGAGACTTTAGTTTAGGTTTCTTAGAAAATAAAGACTTCTTAGATGTTTGTGTTTCTTCCATCAGGTTGAGACCATGATTTATGAAGGTCCGATGAACATGAAGAGCAGCCAGAAACTCCTGAACACTCAGATGGACGAAGCAGAACACCTTGTCCTGGTACAGCCCTCTCTCCTCTCTAAAGATCTGTGTGAACACTCCTGAGTACACTGAGGCTGCTCTGATATGGATGCCACACTCTGTCAGGTCTGATTCATAGAAGATCAGGTTTCCTTTCTGCAGCTGATCAAAAGCCAGTTTTCCCAGAGACTCAATCATCTTCCTGCTCTCTGGACTCCAGTGTGGATCTGTTTCAGCTCCTCCATCATACTTGACCTTCTTCACTTTGGTCTGAACCACCAGGAAGTGGATGTACATCTCAGTCAGGGTGCTGGGCAGCTCTCCTCCCTCTCTGGTCTCCAACACGTCCTCCAGAACCGTAGCAGTGATCCAGCAGAAGACTGTGATGTGGCACATGATGTGGAGGCTTCTTGATATCTTCATGTGGGAGATGATCCTCCTGGCCTGCTCCTCATCTCTGAATCTCTTCCTGAAGTACTCCTCCTTCTGTGGGTCAGTGAACCCTCTGACCTCTGTCACCATGCCAACACACTCAGGAGGGATCTGATTGGCTGCTGCAGGTCGTGTGGTTATCCAGAGGCGAGCAGAGGGAAGAAGTTTCCCCCTGATGAGGTTTGTCAGCAGAACATCCACTGAGGTGGACTCTGTAGCATCAGTCAGGATCTCCTGGTTCTGGAAGTCCAGAGGAAGTCGACTCTCATCCAGACCATCAAAGATGAACAGAACCTGGAAGTGTTCAAAGCTGCAGATTTCTTTGGTTTCACTAAAGAAGTGATGAACAAGGTCCACCAAGCTGAACTTTTTCTCTTTCAGCACATTCAGCTCTCTGAAGGTGAATGGAAATATGAAGTGGATGTTCTGGTGGGCTTTGTCTTCAGCCCAGTCCAGAGTGAACTTCTGGGTTAAGACTGTTTTCCCAATGCCAGCCACTCCCTTTGTCATCACTGTTCTGATTGGTTGATCTCTTCCAGGTGGGACTTTAAAGATGTCTTCTTGTCTGATGGTTGTTTCTGGTCTGTGTGGTTTCCTGGATGCTGTTTCAATCTGTCTGACCTCATGTTCATCATTGACCTCTCCAGTCCCTCCCTCTGTGATGTAGAGCTCTGTGTAGATCTGGTTCAGAAGGGTTGGACTTCCTGCTTTAGCGATCCCCTCAAACACACACTGGAACTTCTCCTTCAGACCAGATTTAAGTTGATGTTGGCAAACTGCAGCAAAATGTTCTAAATGAACAGAAAAGGTAAAATCAGGAAGGAAACCAAATGATCTTCTGAAGATGATGTGAATAAATGTGATTCCATCTCTTCAGACATCAGTAAATGTGTTTATTTATCCATCAGGTTAAATCTTTGTAGAAATCCTCTTACTGCTCTGCAGAAGGTCAGCCAGCTCCTCCTGCTTCATCCTCCTCAGGAAGTTCAGAGTGATCTTCATCAGTGCCTCTCTGCTGCTCCTCCTTTGCTCTTCATCCTCACCTTCCAACACCTCCTCATCATCTCTCTGACTCTCTGAGCAGTCTGGGTCATCTGGACTCAGAACCTTCTGGATCTTCTTCAGCTCCTTCTTCACAAAAGTGACAATGTTGTCCTCCAGCAGCTGGAACAGAATAATAAATGAAGGACACATCAGACTGAGATCATGGATCCAAACATCAGAACCATGTTGGACAGACTGACGGTCCACTGGTCCACAAAGTCCAGCATGGAGACGACTGAACAGAACCGATGGAAAAGTAGTTGTTGTACATGTACAGACCATACATATGGAGTCCAGCTGGGTTTGATGCTGCCGGGCAGACGGAGCTCTGGGAACCTCTGAGTTCTGCTGGTCCACTCTGTGGAGGAACCAGAACAATTAGGAAGGAAGTAAATATTCATCCAGCAGTTTTCACAGATGAAATCACCAAGAGCTTCACAGTAAAAGTCCTTAAAACAGAAAAACTGAGCATCAAATGAACACGATACAATTAAGTTAAAAATAGGAAGATGAGATAAAAGGATGAAGACCAGAACCACCCAGTAAACATTTCAAAAAGTGGGTCTTGAACTGGGACTTCAAACTGTCCACACTGTCAGCAGATCTGATGCTGGTGGGGACAGTGACCCAGAGCTTGGAGACAGTGGAGGTGAAGGTTCTGTCCACACAGGTCTTCAGGACAGTGTGTGGGACATCCAGCAGGTTCTGATGACTAGATCTGAGGTGGTGTGGAACTGGAGGAGGTCTCAGATATGTGGCTGTGTGTCCATGTAAGGTTCTGTCCTGGATGTGATGGTGAGTATTTTAAAATGGATCCTGTAGGTCCCTGGAAGCCAGTGAGCTCACATTATATCTGTCCACACAGAGACAATCAGAAGGTAAAGGTCCATGAAGGACATCTGGATGTGAGCAGAGAACCAGAGGATCCAGGTAGTTGGAGATGTTTAATGTTCCTGCTGATCCACTAAGAACTAGCAGAACCTCTGATGGTCCACTTCAGCTCAGCTTGGTTCCACCAACCACATGATGAAGCTTTCCTTCCCTGCTGAACTGCTCTCACAACGCACACAGGAACCAAGTCTTGATGGGTCAGACTGGCTCTACCAGCTATTTCCCAGCGGGTCGTGGAAATGTGATCCACTGTTAGTCTGACATGGAGCCAGGAAGCAGCAGAACCTCCTGATCAGCATCAACACTCCAGACATGAAGACATGAAGGTGTTTTCATCAGAACAGGGCAGCTGATTTCTGGAGATAACGGATCAAACCTCTGTCTGCAAATAGAACTGGAACATCTGAGAGCTCACTGGGAGGAACTGGGTTTCTGTTCTTGGCTCTTAAAGAAATGTAACGGGTCATTTCCAGAACCTCAGACCCAGACTGAGGAGACCGGTCCATACTAGGGATGGTGATTGGCTAAAATATCACAACATGATTCCTTGCAGTGAAATCAGGATTTTATTAGTTTCCCAAAGTAACAATAAAGCTGTTGAAGAAAAATCTAGAGAAGCATTTAGACCAGAGCCTTTCTGACCCATTTTAATGAGTTGCTGCAGTTCTGCTAACTTGTCTGAAGCTCAACTGAAATGTAATAAATCCATTGAGATATTTAAGAGCTGAAGAACAGCTGCAGCTCTAAACTCCTGTGAGGGAACAACACCAAGTCTCTGGTTCTGATCCCAGTGATTGTTCCAGCTCCAGCTGAGAAGAACTGAAACTCTTCAGTCACTAAAGCTGAGGAAGACTTTCAGATACGATGACAAAACGGTTCAGGAACAAAGAAAGAAAGTCCAGTTGGTTCCATGTTGGATTTGATTCAATCACTATGCAGTGGCGTAGGAATGGGGTGGGGGGGGGGGGCATTTTCACTTTTTCCATTATTTTGATGTATACAACAATAATAAAAGCTATCAATATCAACAAGAAGTATTTGGCTACCTAATTAATTGATAGGGTTACTGTCATTGAATTAAATTCTTATTATTAATTAATCTGTTTTCTCTTAATTACATTTTTTATTACTTGAAGTCTACTGGTTATTTCATGATCTTTTTAATGTTAAAATTCATTATTTTTTATTGAACAGTATGTAATAATTGTATATTTAAACATTGTTCTTTGTCTTTGAGATAATACCAATTTTAATCTGTCAATATCTGTTGTTTTCCCTTATCATCCAACATTGAGTTATATATCAAAATTATGGAAATTGTATAATCTGCATTATGATATGTTTTACAAAATCATAATACTAAAATATTTGTATTTTATAAAATTAATTGAAACCATCTGTCCATGTACTCTATAAACCTAGTTCCTTTGGGGGCTCAATAGAGGACATAGTTATACCCTAGTTGAGGTTTGGTTACTTCCCCTTTGTCATGGTTTTCAGATGACGAGCCCACATGCAGATACGAACGGGAGGCAATGCACAGTTTTAAGATTTTTATTAAAGGAAAACAGGCAGGTCAATGGACGGAACTACAGGTGACTCGGCTGGGTCAGAACTTCACGGCTGGAGAGTCTGTAAGAAAGAGCAAGTGAGTTCTTCTGAAATAAGAGCCAGGAAACTTGCTAGGAGTTGCGCTGCTTACCATTAGGCTGGGCGGACCTAACCGGGAAGAAGTAGCGTCAGGAGAACTCTATGTGACTACTCAGATGGAGATAGGTGGCTAGTGGCTGAGGGCGGCAGATGTAGCTGGCGAGGAATCCGAGGCGACCTCATCGGCAGCGGTTGACAGATGGATTGACCAGAGTGAGCACAGAACCAACAGAACCCGGGAAAGGGGATCTCAGGCCTCGCTGGGTAACTTCCAGGAAGTATGAGGGGAGCGCCAGAGCAAAATCTGAGCAGACAGGTCTGCTGGTCTGTTTCTTCGGACGGGACGTCAAGACAGGTGAGTGCATCCAAGCACCAAAATCTGGAGCAACAGAGAGGTACAAAAAATTACTCAAAAAAGAAGAGTAACAAAAAAACTCACAAGCTGGTTTCCGAGAGTTGGGACAGAGGCCACATCGTACCACGACTGGTTAAGGCTCCGGCGTCTTCCATCTGCCAGTGCTCTGCTTAAGAAGCCAGAGGAAGCCGCCTGCAACGAGCTGCAGGTGTGGACCACGCCTCCTCAGCCAACTAGACACACCTGAGGAGTAGAGTTAGAGCAGCCAAAACACAGAGAACCCTGACACTACCCTCCCCTCAACGGCCGCCTCCTGGCGGCCCAGACGAAGAAGTGCTGGGCTGAGTAGACCAGAAATCCCGAATCAAATCCTGATTGGCAATGGTAGCTGCAGACACCCATGAGCGATCCCCAGAGCTGCGACCCTCCCAATCGACGAGGTATTGGTGACCCCTACCTCGTCGACGGGCATCCACAACCCTGATGACGCGAGGATTCTGACTGTCCTGGGAGGGTGGAGGGGGTCCGGAAGGAGGGTATGAATCATTGTCCAAAACGGGCTTAATCTGGGATACATGAAAAGTGGGATGAACACGAGAGTGAGGGGGAAGACGTAAGCGGACGGTGGTCGGGTTGATAACTGTCTCTATTTCATAGGGACCAGTAAACCGGGGAGCAAGCTTCTTGGCGGATGGGTTAGTCAATACATCTCTGGATGATAACCAAACCCTCTGACCGGGGCGATAATGGGGAGCTGGTCTGCGGTGCTGGTCAGCAAACCTCTTACTCCGCTCTGCGGTGCGAGTGAGTGCTGTAACCGTCTCTTTCCAT
This sequence comes from Fundulus diaphanus, assembly GCA_037039145.1. NCBI lineage: Eukaryota > Metazoa > Chordata > Actinopteri > Cyprinodontiformes > Fundulidae > Fundulus > Fundulus diaphanus. The sequence goes on along the minus strand of CM073121.1, from coordinate 60,308,338 downwards.
ATCTTCTGGCAGCGAGCAATATAGTCGTTGACGGAGGTGAAGGGAATCCTGAGTTCGTCTGTGGGTAGGAGTGGAGGTTGATATCCTAAGGCAACTTCAAAAGGTGAACGTCCCGTGGCTGAGGTGATGTGAGAGTTCAGGGCATACTCTACCCAAGGCAAAAACTTGTTCCAGTCGGTAGGTGAAGATGACGTGAGGCAACGGAGAGTGGTCTCTAATTGTTGATTCATTCGTTCTGTTTGGCCGTTGGTTTGAGGATGGTATCCGGAGGTGAGCGTGTAACGGGCACCCAGAGCGGAGCAAAAGTGCCGCCAGACCTGAGAAATAAACTGGGGACCCCGGTCAGAGAGAATCTCAACAGGGATACCATGGAGCTTGAAAACATGTTTAATGAGGAGTTGGGCAGTCTGGAGGGCGTTAGGTAGCTTACGGATGGGAATGAGATGACAAGACTTCGAAAAACGGTCAACAACAGTCAAAATCGTTGACATGCCTTGGGAAACAGGGAGTCCAGTAACGAAATCAATGGCAATGTGGGACCATGGACGTTTGGGGATAGGAAGAGGATTCAACAACCCAGAAGGTGGCTGGTTAGAAGACTTATTCTGGGCGCAGACAGGACAAGCTAAAACATAGTCTCTGACGTCCTTGGTCCACGATGGCCACCAGAATCGCCGGGACACCTGAGACTGGGTTCTATAAATGCCCGGATGGGCGGAAAACTTAGCATCGTGACACCAGCGTAAAACCTCCGGACGAACAGATTGGGGAACATACTTTAGTCCCGGTGGACCCGTACCAGGATCCGGATCTAATAGTTGGGCCTGGTTAATCCTGTCCTCCAGATCCCAATGCAGACCTCCAACAGTGCATGTGGGGGGAAGAATAAGTTCCGGCTCCTTCTCTTGTTCAAATGGGGCAAATTGACGAGACAGAGCATCTGGTTTAATGTTTCTGGAGCCTGGTCTGTAGGTTATGGTGAGGTTGAAACGAGAAAAAAATAATGACCAACGGGCTTGCCTTGAGTTGAGTCTACGGGCTGTCTGCAGATAGGAGAGGTTCTTGTGATCTGTCCATATTATGATGGGCTGCTCGGATCCCTCTAGCCAGTGCCGCCACTCCTCCAAGGCTAACTTAATGGCTAACAGTTCACGATCGCCTACATCATAGTTCTGCTCGGCAGGGGACAAGCGACGGGAGAAGAATGCACAAGGGTGTAACTTTTTATCTATCTCAGACTGTTGGGATAGGACCGCTCCCACACCTGTGTTTGAAGCGTCTATTTCAAGGGTGAATTGTTTCGCAGGATCAGGGTGAACGAGTATGGGAGCCTGGGAAAAACGGGACTTAAGTCGATTAAATGCCTCATCGGCTTCAGGACTCCAGCTAAAAGGGACCTTGGTGGAGGTAAGAGCATGTAACGGGGAAGCTATCTGGCTGTAGTTCCTGATAAAACGCCTATAGAAATTAGCGAACCCAAGGAAACGTTGAAGCTGTTTACGTGACTCAGGAACTGGCCACTCCGTTACTGCTTTTATCTTTTCTGGGTCTGACCTCACTTGACCGCCTTCCAAAACAAGACCGAGGAACGAAACTGAAGTCTGGTGGAACTCACACTTCTCGGCTTTTACAAACAGGCGATTTTCTAGTAATCGCTGGAGAACAAGTCGCACATGTTGCTTGTGTTGTTCTAGGTCACGAGAGTAAATCAGGATGTCATCTAAATAGACAAAAACAAAAACATTCAAAAAATCCCGCAGGACGTCGTTAACCAATGCCTGAAAAACTGCCGGGGCATTACACAAGCCGAAGGGCATGACTAGGTACTCAAAGTGACCTAACGGAGTCTTAAAAGCCGTCTTCCACTCATCCCCCTGTCTCACCCGAACCAAATGATAAGCGTTGCGCAGATCAAGCTTAGTAAAAATCTTGGCATTCTGGACTGGCTCGAGGGCTGATGATAATAGAGGAAGCGGGTATTTATTCTTGACGGTTATCTGGTTAAGCCCTCGATAATCTATACAGGGTCGAAGGGTCCCGTCCTTCTTGCCCACAAAAAAGAAACCAGCCCCTAATGGGGAGGAAGAAGGACGAATTAACCCCGTAGCCAAAGACTCACTGATGTATTTCTCAAGCGATTGACGTTCTGACCTGGAGATGTTATAGAGCCGACTCACCGGTAGAGGGGCCCCAGGTAACAAGTCAATCGCACAGTCGTATGGGCGATGTGGGGGCAAAGAACAAGCCTGAGTTTTACTAAATACCTGCCGTAAGTCGTGGTAATCCTCTGGAACGCGAGAGAGGTCAATCATGTCTCCGGAATCTGTCAGGGAAGTAGAGGAGACGGCTACGGGCCGAGCGGACTGCAAGCAGCGGGAATGACAAGTAGGTGACCATGACTCCAGTCGGGACTCAGCCCAATTAAACTGCGGATTGTGGACCCTTAACCAGGCTATTCCAAAAACCACAGGTGAACGCTTTACCGGGAAGACAAAGAAGGAAAGCTGTTCCCGATGGTTACCGGAAACTATCACTACCAATGGTCGGGTGCGATGGGTAATAAGAGTCAATCTCTGCCCATCTAATGACGAGACCTGGAGTGGCTCGGGTAAAAGATCGACAGGTACTCGAAGCTGGTCCACAACCGCCTGATCTATGAGATTAAAATCAGAGCCTGAATCTACTAGAGCTGAAACATCAAAACTTTCCTGGTCGAATATTAAAGTAACTGGTAAACAACAACGAGAACCAAATGACGCCTTAACAGCCTCCCGGGGAATAGATCCCAACCTGTCCACCGATCCCCCCGTTAAGAGCGGCGGACTCGGTCTTTTGGCCGAACAGGACAATCTCTGAGGTAATGACCCTCACCTCCACAATAAAGACATAAGTTTTCCGAGACACGCTGCTGACGTTCCTTATTGGAAAGACCAACCTGCCCCAACTGCATGGGTTCAGGAGGAGGTGTAAAAGAACGGGGTTCCTTCTTGGTAAATGTAGAAGAGGTGGAGGTGGATGATTGCAAGGCAAGGTTGGATCTAAAACGGGTTCGGCTGCGTAATCGAGAATCCAAACGGATAGCAAGTGCTACAAACTCCTCAAAATCCTCAGGTTCCTCAACCCGAGCTAACTCATCCTTTAACGACTCGTCTAGAGCCTGAAAGAAAGCTGCCTTTAACGGTCTCGGCTGCCAACCCGCAGCAGCAGCAAACGTACGAAACTCCACGGAAAAATCAGATACGCGTCGACCGCGCTGTTTCAAAGTGAGGAGATGACGAGACTGTTGTGCCGAATCCAACTCCGGTGAAAAAATTGTCTTAAATTCAGCAATGAAGTCCTGAAAAGTAATCCCAAACGACTGACAATCAGGGAATCGAGCCTCGGCCCACCTAAGAGCCCTACCCGTTAGTAGACGTAAGACATAAGATATCCTTACCTCATCAGAGGCGAAAGTCTGGGGAGAACGGTTAAACACCAGTTTGCACTGGAAAAGAAAACCACCGCAACTTCCACCGTCACCGGAGAATTTCTCCGGACAAGGTGACGCGCCCTCAAGTGGTGGAGTCCAAACCTGATTCTCCATGCTCGGAGCGTCGGAAGGCGGGGTAACGTGATCCTGAGTGACAGGTGACGTCTTCGCGGAAGTGACTGTGTCCACAAGTAGGCTAACCTGAACGGCTAATCTCTGAAGCTGTTCCTGAGTAGAATTGACAGCAAAACCTAGCGACTGCATTTGTTCCTGCTGTGCGGCTATCTGCCGCCCGAACGTATCCGCTGGACTCTGGTGGCCGGAGCCTTCTTCTGTCATGGTTTTCAGATGACGAGCCCACATGCAGATACGAACGGGAGGCAATGCACAGTTTTAAGATTTTTATTAAAGGAAAACAGGCAGGTCAATGGACGGAACTACAGGTGACTCGGCTGGGTCAGAACTTCACGGCTGGAGAGTCTGTAAGAAAGAGCAAGTGAGTTCTTCTGAAATAAGAGCCAGGAAACTTGCTAGGAGTTGCGCTGCTTACCATTAGGCTGGGCGGACCTAACCGGGAAGAAGTAGCGTCAGGAGAACTCTATGTGACTACTCAGATGGAGATAGGTGGCTAGTGGCTGAGGGCGGCAGATGTAGCTGGCGAGGAATCCGAGGCGACCTCATCGGCAGCGGTTGACAGATGGATTGACCAGAGTGAGCACAGAACCAACAGAACCCGGGAAAGGGGATCTCAGGCCTCGCTGGGTAACTTCCAGGAAGTATGAGGGGAGCGCCAGAGCAAAATCTGAGCAGACAGGTCTGCTGGTCTGTTTCTTCGGACGGGACGTCAAGACAGGTGAGTGCATCCAAGCACCAAAATCTGGAGCAACAGAGAGGTACAAAAAATTACTCAAAAAAGAAGAGTAACAAAAAAACTCACAAGCTGGTTTCCGAGAGTTGGGACAGAGGCCACGTCGTACCACGACTGGTTAAGGCTCCGGCGTCTTCCATCTGCCAGTGCTCTGCTTAAGAAGCCAGAGGAAGCCGCCTGCAACGAGCTGCAGGTGTGGACCACGCCTCCTCAGCCAACTAGATACACCTGAGGAGTAGAGTTAGAGCAGCCAACACAGAGAACCCTGACACCCTTGAAATAGAGTTAGAATTGGACCATGTATTAATTTGAATTATTAATTTCTTAAATATTATTAAATTTTCTTAGAATAAGTGAAGATGATATAGATGTAGATGTACTGATTGCTTCTTTAATCAGCATGCTCATTAAACATGTTAAATAGGGGTGCATTTCACTTTTCCTTGCTTATGGACCCAAAAGATTTTTTGGTTCGCTCCGCTTGCCTCACTCATTAACATGGAACAGAACCAATCAGAGTGAGCTCCAGTTCAAACTAAATCTTTGACTTTAAGCAGAGAAAAGTGTTTAATGATGGCGACTAATCAATGAGGCCCAAAAGCAAACAGATCAGAGCTGTTAAACATGATGTAGCAGCATCCAGGACGCCTCCAACAACATCCATTCTTTCCACTTTCACTGCTGTGGTTCTGGAGAACATCCAACACACACCGCTTCACATATGAACATAGAAATGTGGGAAAAAGAGCTGAGCTCACGTTAAACACATGTTGGAATAAAAACATTTCAGACTGACTCAGTTTCTACAGTTACAGCAGTTAGATACAGCTCACCTCTCTGAGGATGCAGGTCCTGAAGATTTGAAGTCAGGAGGAGGAGTCATTGACCTGTCGCTCTTAAAGGACACACAGCTGGGTTCTGGTTCTGGTTGATGTTTATGTGTCAGTGTCTTAACAGTCTCTCTGTAAGAAGAATACTTTATTTAGTACCTCCAGAGGGACCAGCTGGTTCTGTTTGTCTGGGTTGAATTTAGACAGAAATTAAATGTAAAGATTCTTCCATAAATGTCTGATCAGACGTCCTTCTTTCTAGGATGAATAATGTTGAACACATGTTGGTCATCAAGGTCCAGGAAATGTTCTGGAAGTTGGTGAGTTTTTCCAGATGTGTCCTGCTGGAACCCAGAGCTCTAAGCAACAGGCTGGTGTCACTCAGCTGGTTCTGCAACACTGACTTGCTGTTTGTCAGAACCCACTGGTACCATGCTGAGCTGCTCTGTTCAGTCTGGATGAAGCAGCAAAGAGGAACAGCAGCAGCTTCAGGACCACTTGGTCTCTTCTGGCCTGATATAGTGAGAACGCTGTGTGAAAAGGGCTCTGGACACTTAGAGATGCTGATCTCACCTCTGAGCGTGGCTCTGGCTCTCAGCTTCCCCACACAGAGTGGTTTTAGAGGGAGGGACTCCCTCCTCTCTGTCCTCACACTGATCCATGCTGCTGAATTCACATCCACATCAGCTCACACACACTTTCTACCTTCACCTGCAGAGGAAACACAAATCATTCATCTGCACATCAACTCTGATCATCGTTTAATAGGACAGGTTTAAGTAAGTAAGTTCGCATTTTGCTACCATGAAAATCAGATTTAAACTTAATCAAGCTTAAAGTCTGGAAACATGTTTTAGTTTCCAGACTTTGGGAACAAACAGAAACTAAAGGATGATGAAGGAATGCAGTGATTGCAGTTTGACTGGAAAGACTAAAAGGAGTTACAGAACCACAGACGACGGTTTAGAACCAGGAACTAAAAAAATGAAAAAACAAACAGTGAATTATTTTTGAATCTAGCACTCAAATAATTCACATTAAGCCAAACTATACATTTCTTCCTGTAGATTAGTCTTCAGACAGCAGAGATGAAACTTTGTGCTGAAATCAGAAGTGAACATGTTCTCCAGACATCAGAGAGCAGAAACAAAGAGGAAAGTTCCTCAAGACAAAGTTCTGGTAGGAAACAAAGCAAACTTACAGTTTGTTCAGACGGTCCAAAGTGCTGAAGAACAAGATGTGAACCACTGAGACACAGGTGAGCTGCTACCTGGAAGGAGGCGGAGCTTCAGCTGTGATCAAGGCAGGACAGGTAGGTTAGTGGGAGGAGTTCAGATCTGACTGCCTTCTGGTTCTCAGACTCATCTCTGCTGTTCTGCTGAAGAACCTGGTGCTACCTAGAAAGCAGGTGATGTAAAAACTCAGTTTAACTGTCTGCTAACAGTGAATTCAGAGAAACTCTGGTTCTTTTCTCCAGAAAGAGGGACCAGTCTGACTCTGAGGAACAGACTGAGAAGACAAGCTGCTCCCTGCAGGATCTCCATGAGAAACTCTGACGTTCTTCTGCTCAGCCTAGAACATCAGTCTGAATGTGTTCCTCACTATTAAACCACATTCTTTGCTTCACTGTTGGACATTTTTCTGACCCACATGTGATGAGCTATTATCCCCACATGTAGTCACTGTACTGGAATAATGTTAACCTGAATTATTTTAATCTGTGTTATGATTCATAAACACATAATCATGAATAAGTTCCATGTTTCTGCCTTGTTCTTGTTCTCAGATGTCCTGAAGGTTCCTCATCAGTGATGCCAAAAACTTCATGTCTACAGAGTGTTGATCAGTCAGAGAAATGATTGAAGTGAAACAGATCTTACCATCATGATGTGAGTTTGTGGAGTTAAAACCAGCGAGGCAGTTCTATTTCTCTGATCTCAGCAATAAAAACACTAATAATAGCAGAACTTTGTTTGCTATTGTTGACAGGCTGACCAACAGCTCACCAATCATCCCTCCTGATGGAGACCAGCACCATCTATCTCCACCTCTGAGAACCTGCTGATGTCTCCTGAGCCTCCACAATCATTACAGCATCTAAATGACTTTAACAAACTGAATTATGTCTTCTTGACAGAAACACATCAGAAGAGAAAATCCACAACTTGCTGCCTGGATTTGTTCCCTCTGAGTTTCTAAAAGCAGTTTTTAGCTGTGATGCCCCTGAAATATTACAGATAGTAAATACTTCCCTCCAGTTAGTTTGTTTTCTAAAGGCTGAAAACTGCAGAGATCAAACCTCTGTTAGAGAAACCAACTCTAGATCCATGGATAATAAGTCCCTACAGGATCAGAACTAATCCACTGGTTCTGGAAAAGATCATTGAAAATGGTTCTGATGAACAAATGTATGGCTTTCTGATGAAATGAATCTCTTCAGTGATTTCTAGTCAGGCTTCAGACCACAGCACAGAGACTGCACTGCTAAACGTTTACAATGATGCTCATCTTGACTGGAATTGCTCCAGAACTCCTCTGTTGGTTCTACTGGATCTCAGTTCTGCTGAACACAGTTCATCACAACATGTTGATGATCCAACTAGAACACTGGCTGGATTATCTGGTTCTGGGCTAAACTGGTTCACACCATATTTGGCAGACATGGATAACTTTGTGTCATTTGGTAAATAAATATAAATCTGGACCAACAAAAATTAAACGTGGGGTTCCTCAAGGATCCATTTTCAGCCACTATTATTTCTCCTCCATCTGATGCCAACAGGTCAGATTCTAGAGTTCTCCAGCATCTCCTAACATCCATGCTGACTACATGTGACTTGTAATCTCCATGTTGCTGCTGAGCCTGGCTCACTGCACTCACTGAGTCAGTGTGTCCATAATATCAATGAGCGCATCAGTCACAATATGCTACAGCTTCATGCAGACAGAAAACATCATTTTTAGTCCAGAACTGTGAGGATCTAGATCAGTGGTCAGCTAGACTCTATGAAACATGAAGCTTTGACCACATTTCTGTTATTTTAGTCTCTCTGCACTGGCTGCCTGAACATTTTAGGATTCATTTTAAAATGCTTTTATCTGCTTCTAAAGCTCTAAATGGCCTTGCCACACATTAGCTGTCTGAACTAGTACATCCTGCACATCCTCTGTTCCCTCAGGTCACTGATCAGCTGATCCTGAGTCAGCCAAAGATGAAGCTTAAGCTCAGGGTGACTGAGCTTTAGCTGCAGCAGATCTAGAATTATGAAACAACCTTCCCTTGGACATCAGACAGTTCTCCTCCCTGTGTTTCACTTTCATTTATAAAACCATCTATTCTCATTGACCTCTGACACCATCAGAGACTTTAAACTGTTCTGATTATCATTAATACTATTTTGATTCTCTTTCCTTTTAATTCATTTATTACAGATTTTATGATTGTTGTATTATTTCAGCATAGGGCTGTTTATTTATTGTAGGTCTTATTGGTTTTAGTTTCCTTACTTAATTCATAAAACACTTTAAAACAATCACAGCTGCCTGTTTCAAAATAAATAAATTCTAAAACAATAGAATAAACATTGTTTTAACTGTAAAAACAATAAATCTCATGCTGTTTTAGGCCAAAGAGTAAAAATGTGTCCAATAAGTTTTAAACTTTAATGTCTTGTCATGTTATCATATGGCTGCTGTTTATTCATATAGAGTAATTTGGTTCTGTGGTGCTGAAAGTGCTCTATAAATAAAGCTGGGATGGTACTGGGTCTAAAAACTGGAGAACAGAACATAAAGCTGGCTGTAGTTTTAGTCTTGGATCTAAATGTTCCACATTACTTCTGACATGATGGAGCGAGTCTGTTGAAGCTAGATGCCTTTCTCAGGGTAGGGCTGCATGTGAACGCTGCTACTTTCTGCTACATCACGTTGGCTCCATGCACGGCTCTGCTCAAAGCAGCAAAACAGGAACTATTTCTCTGGAAGTTCATGTTTCTAGTTCTGTTCAGTGTAGTTCTAGAGCTCAGAAACACTTTCTACCTTCACCTGCAGAGGAAACACAAATCATTCATCTGCACATCAGCTCTGATCCTCTGATGACGTCACAGCTCAATTGGTTTGTAGTTTTTCTTTCAGACTAAAACAGTCAGCAGAGCGTCTGCAGTGATATCAGAGGCAGGTTGATAAAGTCTTGATGAGAAAGGAGAGAAGTTCTGCTGAAAATGTTTCCTGATGGCGTCCTGAGGAGAAATGAGCCCAGAGAACAGAGCTGCTGGTTGCTTCCTGCTGCAGGAACTGCTCAGACTGGTCTGGCTGAGTGGGAGTCAGAGGAAAGTTCACCTGCTGACGTCTGAAGACATGAAGCCTTCTCATGACTCCCAGTGTGAACACAAACACTCTGCTGCTGTTTAAATGGCTTCATTGTTGTTCTGCTGATCCAGCTTCTGTTCAGCTCTGATGGAACCACAACCTGCTTTAACTGGGAACCAACTGGACTCTTCATTGCTGGAGATTTGTCTCCCTCTGCTGGTAAAAAGATAAACTGCATGATGTCTGATTATTAAACCCATTTGCTGCGTTTTTAAATGACCCAAACTTGTCAGTGATGGTAAAAAGTGAGCAGAACCACAGTCAGTTCTAAGCTTTCATTTATCAGGACATGAATAAAAGATCATCTGTTCCTCTGCAGCTCTTAAAATGAGGGAAATACAACAGCAGCACAGATTCCATTGGGTCATTATTTAGTGAACAGAACCAGAAGCAGAACCCTGAAGCAGTGAGTGAAAAACTAAGTCCATCCTTTCTGCTTCCACAGCAGGTCAGAGGCTCAGTAGCTGCAAGGAGCTGCTGATCACATGACAATCTGCACTTTAACCATTTTTAGCCCTTTAACACTAAACAACAATTAGTTGATGCTTTGCTGGAATTATGGCATCAAAACAGAAACAGAAAAACAAGATAAAAACCAAGAATCCACTAAAACTACAAACTAACACCAAATAATGATAAAAATCCATCAAAGTAACAAAGTAAGCTGTAGTCCTTAATATCAGCACACTGCTGCTGCTAAAATGAGCCGTTGTTCTAATGCAGATTATTACTAGAGCTCCTAGAGAATTATTTCTCCTTATTTTAGTGCTGCTGAGCAGAGTGTCGACAGTCTCTGGTTAAAATCAGCATCAGCTGAGGATGTTCTGAAGATCCAGGTTGAAACCCTGATTTCATTTGAAACCATCAAAGTGAATTTAAAGTCAGAGTCAGAGAAAAGAGCAGAGAGGAGGCAGCTTGGTCCAAACTCCTTCTTTCCACCTGCAGCTGTTTTCCAGCTGTTCTCCACAGGTGGAGGCTGCATGTTTGGGAGGAGGTGCCCAATTTACTGTGATATCACCAAGACCTGCTGAGCTAGGATAGCACAGCTGTTGTCGTTCCAAATGAATGTATCCCCTGCATCGGGAGTGCTTTCAGCTGGAAGAATGAATCCAGTCAACTCCGCCTAATTTCCAACCTATTAGGCGTGGAAATGAAGATGTTTTACTTTTCTTAGCGAAATATAGCAATGGTGTCGTTACATTGTCGTTCAGTTAGTGTGAAAACAATGAAAATGTAACACTTGTTAGTGCTATTGTAGGGGATCGCTATGTCGGTTAAAACTCGATTGATCACTCAATATAACATGTTATGAGAAAGTGAACGGCTCTGTGGTCATTTTCACATGTGTCACGAAAATATTAGCTTTATGTGATTAGATTGTCGCATGTCTGTCTGCTGAAACCTAAAATCCACCTTCATGAGTCCATCACAGCTGTCTACTGGTTTGTCTTTTTTTCTTTTTCTTTTCTTTTTGACCCGCATGAATGGATCATATAGAGCGGATTTCATGTGTGATCAAATGAACACTGAATAAAGGTACAGCCAAAATGATCAGATTTAATAAGATTTTAATTCAACCAAGAACCATATAGAGATATTAACCATATTAAGAAAACGAGATATGTCTCTTTTAAAAATAGAACAATGTATTAGGAGTTTAAAAAATCTATTTAATTTTATTAGAATGTGATGTTTAAAATATTTAGACTTCACAAAGCTGAAGGTTAAAACTTTTATTGATTTCAAAAATACAATACAAAATTCTACAAATCCCGAAGGGGATAACTCGTTTGGCACAACGAGCTTATACAACGCGTCTCGCCCATTGACAGCTGGAGATCGGCACCAGCACCTCGCAAACCCAGCGGGGATAATCGTGTTAGAAAATGGACGGACGGATGTTCTGGGCTTTTTCTTTTTTCTTGCCATCAAGATCTCTGCCAGCGGGCACCAGAAAATGCTATTATTGGGCTTTCTTCATCTGGAAACAAATGCATACAAACATCTTACGAGCGCAGCCATGATGAACTGGTGAACGCGCACAGCTGACAATACAGCGATCTGATTGGCTGAGCAGCAAAAATCGAATCACGTGACCTCTTGGACCGGAGCGCCACAGTTTAGATTTTTTATCGGCTATAACTTATTAATGTGCAAGTGAAAACGTGGAAACATTGGTGTTTTGAGATCACTGATATGTGTAGCAACTTTTCTTAATGGAACAAATTTAGTTTTAATAAAAGCTACATTATTTAATGTGTTTATGGGGATTATCTGTATTTATGGGGCTGCAGGTTCTGGTCCTGCTGGGCTCCAAGTCTGAGCTTCTGCTGCAGCCACAGCATCTTCTCCATCCGCATCCTGAGAGTGGAGGATGGCGAGCCGCCACCAGTCCACGCCGTCAGCGCGTGAGTAGCCGGCGCCACCTCAGCGTCTCTGAGCGTCTGCTGTGCTAACGGTGTTAACGTCCCGCAGGTTGTGTCTGTGCCACCTGGCAGGCTCTGAGCGCAGCTCCAGGACCCAGAACAAAGGAGAGGACCTGAAGGAGGCTGGAAACATCAACGCCTCGCTGCTCATTCTGGGCAAATGCATCAAGGCTCTGCAGCACAACCAGCACACCAGGTAGGACCTTCATGGTTCTGGGAACCAGTTCTGGTCCTGGAGCGTCCTGAGTGGCCCGCTGTCTGCTGCCTCCCTCCTCCTCTTCCAGCAGTGTTGCCAGATCTGCTTAATATCAGCGACTTTGAGCTTTTTAACCCAAAGATAAAAATAAAAAACTCAGGAATCTTTTGCACAGGAGACTGAGAGCATCTAACAGCCTGTGTGTACTGACCGTGTCCCCCACTACTCCTATAGGTGACATAAATGCAGATGCTGATTCCTGGCCTGAGTGGTGTCCTTCATTTAAAACCAACCAGATTAAAGCTGCTACACTTTGTCCTGCAAGGAGGACAGAGAACACCTGCAGGTCTACCTGAGGGTCCGGACCCGTTCAGGCTAACCTCATTGTTAAAGGTATACTATGCAACCGGCGTTGATTTTCCAGCGAGGCTCCCCCCAGAGGGCGAAAGTAAAAGTGCACTGTCGTAAAGATGCTCAGCTGTTCTCCTGGTTTGTCCGTCAAGCCAGGCGCGGTTGTTTTGAGCTTAGCAGAAGTAGCTTAGCTACTTAGCTACTCAGCAACAGACCACAATTATACAAAAGTCGAAACAACGGCAGTACAAACAATGACTAACACAGTGAAAGTATGAACATGCACAAAGAGAGAGAGAAACCATTCCAATGCAGTGTTTCCCCTAGGAATTTGGGACGACCGGCGGAGCGGGGGGGGGAGACAAGCTTTGCGCCGATGAGCGGCTGAGCGGAGCGGGGGGCCTTGCAGCCTTCTTTTTCTTTCAGCTCTCGCCATTCAGAAAAAGCTTGCCCGATGTTCACCCGTGTACGACTCCTCTCTCTGTTCAGAACCCTTTTTCCTCTTTCTTGCCTGCTCCGACATGGGCTTTCGCTGTTTTGTCGCTGGTTCCGCCATGATAACTGCACAAATATCGCCACTGCGCTAGCAACGAGCATGCCTTTCACTGCGGGCGTGTAGCAGTTCTCGCCGTAAAGCAAGACCGACTCTCGCGATGCACGAGACTACTGAGTCTGTGGGTGCGGGCCGAGTGCTCCTGCAATTGCAAGTATGGTATTTCCCCCACAGACCACCAGGGCGGCCGAGAAAACCTTAGTTCAACCTGAAATGACTCATTTAATCATCCAAAACGGTATGGAACACATTAATTAACTAAAAAATGTTGCATAGTATGCCTTTAAATCAGCAGAGTCACGTTTGGGTCTGCCGTTTCAGGACTGAGTCACCATAGAACCACCGGATTCGGTTCTGCTTAAGCCTCCCAGCCTGTCCCTGCTGGCCCGACTCAGCAGAGATAAGTCCCTTCCTCAGGCGGGCCGGCGCTTCCGGTTCTCCGAGGTGAGCCTGTGACCACCAGACCAGCGGCAGGCCCAGACGGTTCTGGCTGACGGTTCTGTTTCTGACAGGTTTACGGGCCGGAGACGACGCAGGCGGAGCTGTTTGACGGCGCCGTCAGAGATCTGGTCCAGGATGTCCTGGGTGGAGGAAACTCTCTGGGAAGACCTTCACCTTCCTCGGTACCGCCCGGCCCGCCGCCTCAGGAGAGCTGGTGAAGCTCCAAAGAGGAGCCAGGCTGAACGCAGGAGGTGGCAGGAGGAGAAGCTGTCTCTGATTGGTCAAGCTAAAGATGCAGAAGACAAGAGGAACCAGGAAATGAGGAAGTTTGCAGAAGACCGAGAGCGCTACTGCCGCCAGCAGAGCCTCTTAGTAAGAGGAGCAGGAGACCAGGAGCTGGCCCAACAGCCGAGGAGCCCAACAGTAACCCGTTTGCTCCTGCCTCCTCAGGAGTCCAAGCTGCTGGAGAAGGAGGCGGCCATGGAGAGCTGGAGGAAGGAGAGGGACGCCCTGGTTGCTGCCCTGGAGGTGCAGCTGCAGAAGCTGCTGTCCAGCCAAGCAGAGAAAGACAAAGTCATCAAGGAGCTGAGTGAGCAGAGCTCAAAGCAGCCAGCAGAGGTCAGTGTGGCGCCACCGCTTCCTTCCTCCTATGTCTGAATGGGGCTGAATAAGATGGTTGAGCCATCAGATGTTGCTCAGGAGAATTAGGGTTAATCAGAGGTCCTGCTTTAGAAGATGCTGCTGTTCATCTGCTAAACTGGGAATTAAGTCAACTAATTGAACTAAATTCCTTAAACATCCAAAAAAAAAAAAGGTTAAAAAATAACTGATAATGGATGACTGAGAATCTTCACCAACATAAAATCCTGAAACTGTGTGGAGGTCATTTTCAGTCTCAGAACCAGTCAGAAAAGGATCAGAACATGTTGATCAGAGGTCCAGTCCTCTAGATGCATCTCCTCTGCTGAGCTGAGGAGTCCAGGAGTGTTGGAGCCTGGATGGAAGTTCTCCAGAACTGGACCTGGTTCCTACTGCTGCAGATAAATGTCAGAAAAAGAAACATAAGCTGTGTCCAGGAAACCTTTAAGAGTTTGTTTTTAACTCTGGATACATCTGTAAAACACAGCTTAGAGAATCAGTTTGATGTTCCAGACTTAAATATATTTAAACATGATTTAGTCAGTGTAGTTAAAAAACTAATGAGCCGCTGCTCCAGTCAGTTAAATCTACTCATTGTGTTAACTTAAGTTTATTTATCTCGCACCAATTCTCACTGTTCAAAGTCAGATTCCATCAGATCCTCCAGGTTGGTCAGAAAGTTTCCTCTCTAAGTAAACCCAGCAGGTTGCATCAAGTCTCTCCAAGCCACTGAGCTATATAATATACTGGAGTGCTGATTTTGCCGAAAAACTGAAGTCACTGGCAGCCATTTTGCTACTCCTTAATCTCACATAATCCCACAGGATTTGGTTACAACAACAAGCAGTTTTCTGGCTGTGTGAAAACGTTTCACAGGTAATTCTACAGTCAGTGGATGTACTAACACTATCAGCTACTAGGAAATTAGGTGCTAAAATATTTGACATGTTATTCATATTAAATATATATATATATATATATATATATATATATATATATAGTTATATATATATATAGTTTTATATATATAACTATATATATATATATATATATATATATATAGTTATATATATATAACTATATATAACTATATATATATATATATATATATATATATATATAGTTATATATATATATATAGTTATATATATATATATACAACTATATATATGACATTTTAAAAGTTTTAAGCCCCCCCCTGAACATGAGAAAATCCTCGTTATTCGATGCTGTAGTGCACATATTCCCTAATTACTCGGGGGAAATAGGGAGTACCAATATGGTGGCTGGTGGCTTCACAGCGACTCGTTCTAACAGCGGCTATTAGCACTCAGTGTATAATAGAGATCAGTGCTCCAAGCAGCATTCACTCCTCCTGAAAGAGCGTAGAGCCACAGTGGACAGTCGTCTGCATTGTTGATGGCTTTGCAGCAATCCCTCATACTGAGCATGCATGAAGCGACAGTGGAGAGGAAACCTCACATTTAACAAGGATGAAAACCTCCAGCAGAACCAGAACTAGGAATGGGAATCGAAAACCGGTTCCTGTTCAGAAACGGTTCCGTGTGTTCCAATTCCGTGGCACCGTTTGGCAGCTCGCTTAACGATTCTCTCTTTGATTCCGTCGTGCGGCTCTGAGCAGCACAACGTTAGCAAGTTGCGCAAGTTACGTAACGTTTTTTACGCAAGTTACGCACACGGCTTTCAGTAAGCAAGTACGACGTGTCCAGGCGAAAAACAAAACAACAAAAATGGCGCCCCTTCGGGTAAAGCGGTCAAAAGTTTGGCTTCATTTTTAAGGAAGAGAAAGATGGCAACGAGGCGCTTTTATTGCAATCATTGCAAAATGGCATTTACATCCGCGGGAGGAAATACATCCAACAGGCAAAAATACCTGCACACACAACATGGCATACATTTTAACGTATCCCATGTTTTTTGATTCCAGAAGCTAAAGTCACGACCAGCATGGAAGGCAACTCTGGTAAGTAGCTAGTTTTACATCACTGGCTGTGAGATAACGTTACTATGGAAAGAGATAAAACTCGATCACGCACAAAGATCTTCCTTCTTTTCTGGCACACCGCCAACCTTAGAAGACACACAGCTGTTTCACTCACGCCACGTGCTCGAGTTTCTTGCTGGACGGAGATTTTTCGAGGCAAACTTTATTTCCTGCTATACAGAATAGGAGGTCGACTTAAAGAAGAAGTACTTTTGAATTCCCTCTGTTCAAAGAAACTGAGAGCCGTTATCTCCCGGTGGTCGAAAGAGGACTACGCTTTTGCGGGGCCGAGCAAAGCATCTGGAAACCTGGAAAAGAGGGGGAACTTTCTCTCCCCGGTCTCGCGGCTGCAAACACCTGCGTTTCTTCAAGACGCACCGGCGCGCTGAGCTGGACCAGGTCCGCTGACTCAGAGCGCTCCCGAACCCAGTCGGGACATCGTCATAGTGAAGAAAATCCCCCTTTTCTTTTATTTCGTTTTTACCTGTAGGGTGGTTTAGAAGTGCCTAGGCAGGTGTAGGAATTTAGGTAAACGCTTTTCACTCCAAGGCGGAGTGTATTAACTGTTGAATATTGTTCTGTGAATGTGCACGCATTTAAAATTGACTTTGGCTGTGTTACTGAAAATGTACTTACACAAATTGTCCTTTTTGTAAATATATAAAAAGTATATTAACATCACGCTTTCATGCTAACACTTTTAACACACTTTAAAATAATTACATTATATTACACTTTATAGAAATATATTATCACAAAGTATACTTTAAGTGAAAGTTATGTGTAACTTCTAAAGTGTACTTATTTGAAATTTGTTTTTACGCATATTTTTTATGTATTTTAAAATGTATGCTCATAATTGTCATTGTAACGTACACTGACAGCATATTTTATAAGTACACATTTTAATATTGACACTAATATTAAGTTTGAGTGCATTTAAGTTACATTTGAATCTAATTATAAAGTGAAGTTATTTACGCTTGTACTTCAGGTAATTCTTTTGGAAAGTGTTCAATAGTATAACTACAAAAATGCACTTAAACCCATTTATGCAATTTTGTGCTGTATGTAAAGTACACAGAAAGCAATTATTGCAGTTGTTAGTAATGTTTAATAGGTTTGGCAAAAAAATATGATACATCTTACACACAAAACCACATTAAACAAAACACTAAATGTTTACTTCAAAAGTACAGATGCACAAAAAATGTCAGAGTTCTGCTGTAAAGCAAGTGGTTTAAAGTTGGTGCAGTGCTACATTATGATATAACAAATAGCATCACCAACATTGCAACACAAAAGTTAATACTGGCCAAATTCCATGCAAAACAAATGAAGTTAACACATTACAATTGTCACAAGTGTTCAAAAAAGAACATTTCATTATTATTGTTTAATGGATTAAAGCAGGGCTACTGCAAACAAGACCATTTGGAGAGTGCACAGTTAAAAAAGTCGCACAGATCAAAAGAATTTTAGTCTCTTTCAACATTGTTTGGAAGTGGAATGACATACATTTTGTCCTTGGACTTAACCATTACACGTCATATGTTTGAATGATTGGGGTTTGAGACACCTCATTTATAAATGTGGACGATACGTTAAGCTGAGCATCTCTACAAACCTTTCCTCCACTCTTGGCAAGCTCTTTTACGAAAATACAGAAGTTTGTGGATGTGGATGAGGCCCCATCATCAGATGTAAAGGCCACCAGGGTCATAACTTCGCACAATGTTCCATCATCTAACAGTACAACTGAATTATTTCTCGTGTTGTTGAGTTGTGTTGTTATATGAATGATAGACCACACAAATGAAACGGTCATAAAATAAACCCGAATGAACTGTCACTCCTAAATGGTAAATGGCTTGTACTTGTATAGCGCTTTAACTAACTTTCAATAGCCATCCTCTGCTACACAGATGTGCTACTACGCCGTGGGCCAAAATCTGTAGGATGACGTTTCTTATGAACTGTCAAGGGTCAACTTTCTTCCACCGGGATTAAGTTGCTACACATAGCAGTGATCTCAACACACCAATGTTCCCACGTTTTTACTTGCACATTAATAAGTTATAGATGATAAAAAACACTTAAAGTGGAGAGTAGGTCGCTCATTCTTGGTAGCTACCAGTTTACCCAAGTGGTATCCAAGCCGGACCTTGATGACGACACTGATGACGAACTGGATTGACATAAAGTGGCCTACGAGAAAAGAACCAGAGAGGACGGTGGCTGCTAAGGTCCTGTTATTTGGAGGCAAGTATGGAGAATACCTATTATTTTCCCAACCATTTCAGCTAGCTTGCAGCTCGAAATGTTTAATTTTGTTATTGTTTGGAAAAATATCTTGGCTAAACTTAATTTTTCTTAGTCTTCTCATTATATCCGACTCCTACAAAGAACTCGTGTCGAAGAAGAATTTGTTCCTTCTCGGTAAGGATATATAGGCCGAGGAGGAAAGCAGGGGTGTGCGCATGAATAAGAAAACGTGTGAGACCAACATAGTAAAGCCTAAAACGGCCGTGCAGGTGAGTGCACGCAACGTTCCTAAATGCCAGCGCAAAAGCTGCTCCAATAGTTTGGCTAGCTACACATTCATGTGCTTTTCTTTATGGTAGAGGTCTTGACAAAATTCAAATCATTTACCTAAGTAAAAAACAGTACAGCAATGCTAAAATACTCCATTACAAATCATACATAAAAAAACACTCAAGTTAAAGTGCATAATTATTTGCAGTAAAATGTAGCTAAAGTATCAAAGTAAATGTAGTGATTTACTCCCTCTGACTAATTTATTGTTATAGATAAAAACATTAAATGAATAATACTGAAACATCATGATGTAGCAGCATTTTGTTGTTGTAGCTGCCAGAGGTATGCCTTTAGATTCAACTACTGTTAATGCATTTTTACATACAGAGACACCAAATAAGCTATATCTGGGGGGTGGTGAGATAATTAATGGAAGATTAAATCAGAAAACAGCTACAGCTTTCTGTAGGACTTGAAATCCACTTGGGAACCACTAGTTCAGTCATTAACAATGTGTTATATTTTAAAGTATTTTTTGCCAAATCTTTGAAATAGCTTTACACCTGCCAGTAGGATGCACTGAAGCAACACTGAGCAGAAATTAACAATCTAATACTATTAAAAAAGAAAAAAGGCATCACTAATCCCTAAATTTTAAACCAGTTGAGGTTTATTTGTCAATGATGAATATTTATAGTCAAGAAGCAAGAATTCGGCAAGAAACACAATTTGAGAAAGTTTTCCCTTGCATTCAGCAGAGTGTGCTCTATATAATGAATGATCTATATAATCATGATCTGTGATTAAGGAGGCTCTGTCCTTCGCCACTGCCGCACCTCTACTTCCATTGTCTGTCAGAGTTCTGATGAAATTATTTCTGTGTTTTCTCTAGTATAAAATTATCCTGGATTTAATTAGGCTTATACAGAGCCCGGAAGAGCTCACTTTAAGTGATATTTTTCTTCAGGTCGTGATAATTTGTGAGCACGTTTCCTTTAATTGAGCCCTCCAATTAATACAAAGTGAGCACGTTTTCTTTTAATTGAGTCCTCAAATTAATAAAATTTATTCGAGCACACGTTTTAATTATTCGTGGGTGCGTTTTGGTAAATCGAGATCTCGAATATACTATAACGTGCTCATGTTTACATGTGTCAAGACAATATTGAGTGCACGTTTTACATATTGTGGCCATGTTTAAGTAGATCGTGCACACAACGTCCTATAACCATGTTCACGAAATTGTGCTCTCGTTTGAGTAAATAGTGCACTCGTTTAATAAATTGGGCCCTCGTTTTACTATGCTTAAAATGAGAGCTCAATTTAGTAAAATGAGCTCACACTATAGTAAAACGAGAGCACAATATAGTAAACAAGCATCAGAGTTTTATTGAAATATTGAAAATTGATCAGAGGAACAGAAGAGAAGGAGCAGCAAATGAATCAAACACAGAAGAAAATCTGTTTATTGCTCATTAAAACACATGAAGTAGAACTGCAGCAAATATACAAAAGGAAGATTTAACATGTGAATCTAAAGACTTAACTATCTGTTCAACAGGGAGAGGCTTTCTCTGACAGGAGGAGATTCTTTAGACTCAATCAGCACAAAAACACTGTGCAACCATAACTGGACCTGGACCATAACCCAAAGCCAGGAAGCAGAGGTTCAGTGAATGTGGTGTTGAAGGTGTGGAGGTGGATCAGTGAGTCAGAGGAGACTCTGTAGAAGGACAGAATACCAGCAGGACAGTCCACATACACTGCTACTCTGTGGGAGACGGAGGAGGAGGAGATAAATGTTGGTCTGTGATTGTGACAGACAGAGTAACCATCATCATCAGAGCATCTCAGACTCCACGACTGATCATTCCTTCCAAACCAACAGTCTCCTTTCCTCCTGATTCTTCTGTAACTCACTGATATCTCAACATGTCCTCTCCACTCGACCTCCCAGTAACAGCGACCAGTCAGACCAGTTTTACACAGCAGTTGAGGTTCATCAAATCTGTCTGGATGATCAGGATATGACTGAAGCTCCTTCACATATATAATTTTCCTGTTGTCTTCAGACAGTTTGAGTTCTCTGCTCACTGTGTTTGTGTCGATTGTGAGTTGACAGGAATCTGATGGAGAGAACAAAGACAATCCAGCTGCAGTTATTGATCATTTATTGACACTTTGATGATGACTCCTGAATGAGTGATGGACAGTTTGAAGATGGTTGAATGTCAGCTGCTTTGTTGTCATGAATCAAATAAAAAACACACTTACACTTCCTCAGACCTGGTGTCAACCATCGGACTCCAGCAGGCTCCACCCTGAAAGGAGGAGGGGGGTCAGACCATCAGTCTCTTTCAGCAGCAAACATGGACATTACATGTCTCTCAGACACACATTGTCCTCCACTGAGAAAGGACCAGTCCAACATTTGGACATGTCCACTTGTTGTAAAAATCCCGAGAAAGAAAGAAGAGCTGAGAGCAGACAGACACCATGATGATGATGATGATGATGGAAACATTACAACCTGCAGTGGATGTAGTGAGGACAGTTGGTGGCGCTGTAGCACAACTCATTTGTCCAAACAAAAGAAAAGCTCCAACAGAGAGGAGAAAGGAAATCCCTCAGTAACAACCTGAAGAAACAGCCTGAAGCCTAAAAGTACATCAGGAAACTAAGTCAACATTTCTGGAAGCTCCACCTGATTTAATAATCAGCATTAAAATACAATCAATCCAAACACTGACACCCACTCTGGATCCCTGTTCCATCCACACTCCCACACACAGGTGGAGGAATGAAAGACTAAAGAGCCCTAAGGAAATCTGCTGTGGCCACACTGGAAGATCCAGAAATACAAACATTAAAAAGGAGAGTTCAACAAGAATCAAAGATCTGATCTCTGAGCTCAGACTCACAAACCAGGGAGAGGCTTCCATCATCACAGACCTCTGACAAACACCTCCAACCTTTCAGCTCTTCCTCTACCAATCAGCACCACCAGGTGGCGCTGCACACATTTACAATGAGACCAAGAAGAGCTGAACTGGTTCTGAAGGTCTGGATGGTAAAAACCTCCATTGTTTTATGTCTCATTAGTTTTCAGAAAGAGTTGAATTGTTGCATGAATGAAATCCATCATGACTTGGATCATGAATGATGGAGATACGCTCTGGCTTCATATTGAGCAGAGCTCAGGTACCATACCCCTGCACATCCTGCCGGTTCTAGACTATCAGTTTAAGGAGACAACAGAAGGGACAAGCAGAACACTTCAACTATGGACCAAGATCCAGAAAACGGTGGAACATCAACCTCCATCTCTCCCTGTCATCTACTGGATACATGAAGTCCTTTGCTCCAAATAACCTGGATATTTGTTTAAAAATGGGCAGAATATAAACTTCATTACATTAATCGACTTAAAAGTGAAGATAAACTGCCAACACTGATCATTTTAGATGCTCTCAGCTCAGATCCTCCCTGATGTCACATCAGGAGTAAAATCAGAGCTCCAGCTCCCATTGAGAAGCTCTGATTGATGTCCAGGTAGGAAGAGCAGCAAAGAATATCTTGGATCTTCTACAGGATTTTTGGCTCCATGAAGCAGCAGAACTCTGGAGCAATTCAGCAGAGATGGGAGAAAGAACCGGGCCCAGTTTGTTCTGAAGAGGACTGGGAGACAATCTGCACTGAAGCTCATCTGACTACAGATTCAGACACATGGAGGGAGTTTAAGTGGAGAATAATGATAAGATTCTTCAGAACTCCAGGAATTAAAGCAAAGATGGACACAAATAACCCAGTTTATGCTGGATAACCTGCAGAACCCACATAGCAGATCACAGCCATGTGTTCTGGTTCTGACCCAAGCTGGATGTGTTCTGGTTGTAGCCCTTTAATCCTCACAAATGAAGTGAGTGGGCTCTGGGTTCTATCAATCTCTTCAATGTTTCCTTTAAAGTATTATCTGGGATCTCTGCACGGTATCAGGTTTTAGCTCTAAACACTGAACACTGGAATAATGAGGCACAGACTAAATCACCACTTGACACAAGGTAGAAAGCAGGGCTGTCCAACCTACGGCCCGCGGGCCAACTGTGGCCCTTGGTCCACTTTTTATTGGCCCACTGCAAATTCTGAAAATATAACTGAATATGGCTGCACAAGAAGCTGGAGCTCAACTCTGCTGCACTTCTCAGTTTGAACACTAGATGGAGCAACAGAAACGAAATTAAGCAAAGAAAAACTTTTACTGTGAGTCACCAGAGATGGCAGCACTAAAGAAACGCAAAATATCAAGTGAGTGAAGAAGATTTCAAGGACATTGGGTAAATGATTATTTCTTCAGAGAAATCAACAGAAAGTGTGTCTGATTGATTTGTAATGAAGATGTTGCTGTGATGAAAGAGTATAATGTCCGTCGGCAATATAAGACCAAACATCAGAGCTACACTTCGTACACCGGTGCCCAACCAACACAGAAAGTCAAGCTAATGGCAGCTAGCCTGCAAGCTCAACAGCAGGTTTTTTATTCTAACAAAAAACATGAAAATGCCACAACAGCAAGTTATGAAGTCACTAAACTTATTGCCCAGCACAGCAAACCGTTTTCAGACGGTGATTTCATAAAGCAGAGCCTCATCAAACTCAGAAATAATGTGGCCAGAAAAAGTGGCGGATTTCAACAATGTGAGCGTATCCAGAAATACAGGTGTGTGGAGAATCCAGGACTTATCCGCTAACTCCAAACTTCAGCTGAGAGACGAGGCTTGTGCTTCTGATTTTTACTCCATAGCAGTGATGAGAGCACAGATGACAGACACCGAGCTACTGTTCATTTATTTGAGGGCAGTAGATGATAATTTTAGCTGTAGGGAGAAGCTGCTTGATATGATGAGCCTAAAAGGCACAGTGACAGGAAAAGCTATTTTTGAAGCTGTGTCAGAGGCAGCTGAAAAGATGGAGTTTAAATGGGACAAGCTCTGTGGAGCAACAACGGATGGAGCTCCGGCCATGACGGGCGAGCCCAAAGGAACGGCATGGTTGGTGTGAGCCAAGGTAAAAGAGAGCGGAGGTGAGGCTTTTAGGATGTATAATCCACCAAGAAGCACTGTGTGCCAAGACTGTCCAGCTGGACCATATGATGAACACTGATGGAAAAACTGTCACCATAACTGGAGCTAGTGGAGTGTAGCACAGAGAATTTCAGGCTTTCCTGTCTGATGTGGATGCTGAATACGGGGATGTACTCTACCACTCTGATGTGGATGCTGAATACGGGGATGTACTTTACCACTCTGATGTGGATGCTGAATACGGGGATGTACTTTACCACTCTGATGTGGATGCTGAATACGGGGATGTACTCTACCACTATGATGTGTATGCTGAATACGGGGATGTACTCTACCTCTCTGATGAGGATGCTGAATATGGGGATGTACTCTACCACTCTTATGTGGATGCTGAATATGGGGATGTACTCTACCACTCTGATGAGGATGCTGAATACGGGGATGTACTCTACCTCTCTGATGAGGATGCTGAATACGGGGATGTACTTTACCACTCTTATGTGGATGCTGAATATGGGGATGTACTCTACCTCTCTGATGTGGATGCTGAATACGGGGATGTACTCTACCACTCTGATGTGCGCTGGCTCAGCTGCGGCTCTGTGCTGCAGTGCTTTGATTGGCTGAGATCAGAAATGGAGCAGGTTTTAAAAGAGAAGGGCCGACCTCTTCATGAACTAAGTGACCCTTTGTGGCTGGCAGACCTGGCATCTTTAGTTGATCTTACCCATCATCTGAATACACTGAACAAGAAGCTACAAGGCAAAGAACAGCTGGTGCCACACCTGTATGCACACCTGAAAGCCTTCTGGGTAAAGCTCCGCCTCTTTGAGACACAACTACGAGGCTTTAATGCTGCACACTTCCCTGCTCTGTCTGAAATTACGTCTGCTTTTCCAAAGCAAGTGATAAGAGGGGTAGGAGAGGGATGGGTGGGATTTAACTAAGGAGGTTTTGATCTCTGATCTGGTGTCATAAATTAGTCCAAACTTTGTCATAAAGTTCCTCTATACCTTTATTCCTCCATACCTGAGAGCTTCCAGTCTCCAGTGGGGATCCTTCAGTCCAGCCGACAGCAGCTTCACTCCTGAGTCTCCTGGATGATTGTAGCTCAGGTCCAACTCTTTCAGGTGGGAGGGGTTGGAGTTCAGAGCGGATACCAGAGAAGCACAGCCTTCCTCTGAGACCAGACAGCCTGACAAGCTGCAGACACAATTCAACACACAATTTTAAAATGAGAAAGTAGTGCTCAAGAAGCTGCTGCTCAGCTGGTTTTAATAAATATAAACTAGAAATCAAACAGCATTTTTTTCTGTAGGTTATAAAAAGTAACATCTGATACATTTAACAAGATGAATCCTGACTAGAGCTCCACTAAGATGGAAACTGTACAAACTGACACAAACTCTGCAGAAGGTTCTGGCTTTAAGAGACTTCAAACTGGACCTAAATTACCAAAGATAAACTGGTGGTCCCATTAGAACCATTGTTCTGGTGTTTAGATCGCTTTAATCTTAGTGATGGAGTCAAGAATTGAAGCTCAGATACAGATAAAGCAGTGGTTTAGATCAGTGGCGTTGGCAGTGTATGGTGAGCACATATTTCACACCTGCAGAATCAGGTGAAATGGGTAACCAGTGGGTCCCATTACTGGTGGGGGACCAGGTGGTTGTTTTCAGCTTCTCTGCATTAAGGTAACGTATAGCTGTCTGTTGATGAATAATATAACAGAATCAGAATGTTTATCATTGTCATTGTACATCATGTTCCACATGTACAACGACATCAGAGCCATCTGCCAGATCAATTCGTGCCATTATGGTGAGTCTTGTCCAGTGAACTCTTTTCTGATAGTCTTGTGAATATTGTCTCACTCTATTGACTTCTACTGTTCTCCAGTCTATTGACTAGTGGGTAGATGAAGCATTTCAACACGTTGCCAAACTGTATTGATATTGTGCTGATACTGTCACTGAATACTGACACCTGCTGGACTTTAAAAATCACTAAAGGCTACCTAGTTGACAGTTAACTGACACTGATTTGATGACTTAGTGTACACAATAATACAATTTAACGCATTAAATTGCTTGTATTATTTTATATTTTCATTTAAATTCAAAATATCATTGATCTTTTTTAGATACAGCAATGAAATAATGTGAACCTGTATGATAACGTAATAACCTCTAAATAGACCAGGTCATGCGTGACGTCCGCGCTACATCCGGGTCCCGCGGGTTGACAAAAGCAAAACTGTTCCCGTCTACTATCATTACAAAACGGGTGATTTAGAGCGTACTTTTAGTTAGTTTATTTTTGGAATCTAAACAGTGCCTACGACTTGTTGTGATCCCGGTTGCACAGAGAGGCATTCCAAATCGTCGGATGTACGTTTCTGTCGTTTGCCGACGGACGAAGAAAGAAGAAAGAAATGGATAATTTCAACGAAAAGGACGCAGGCAGACAATCTCAATGGACTGTGTGAGCCATCATACTATGACAGAATGTGCAGTCTACACTTCATCTCCGGTAAATACAATTTAATTTTGCACTGGTCATTGTTCTACTTAAATAGCGGCGGAGGGGAGGTGGTGATTGCTAAACGGGGCCAGGAGAAGCGGAGTCGATGCGCTGCAGCAGCAGCACGCCGCATCATTTTAGTTTTCTTCGTGCAATCAGTGTGCAATAATGTTCACCCGACAGCGGCTGCATTACGCCCCTGTTTACGCTGCAACGTCGCCGACACCCCCACCAATTTCAATAAGACAAAAACACCAAAATAATCCGTAGTGAACAATGTTTTTTTTTAACCTACCGGGTGGGTCGTCCTCTCTGCCGAGGCGCTGTGTGTCAGACTACGCTTACTGATGTTACACAAACATGTCTGTACATCCATTCATCCATTTTCTGGACATTTCTATATCCCGATATGAAATAATTGTAGCCGTCCAGTGGTTTCATGCTTCCATGCTCTCTCGTCTGTACTGGCCTGCCGTGTTTATAAGGCAACTGTATATGTCACCGTACGGAACACTTGACCAGTATTTCACAGACTTGTTCCGTCCCTTCAGGCTTTTGCTGTATAGATCTGGCATTCTGATACCATCAACCATCAAATTACTCTTAAAACGATCTTGTGATACGTTATCTAAAGAAGAAAAATACGTCGAGAACTCGTCGTTTCCTCTGTTTGCGTCCGCCTTTGTGTTCGTCTTTTGCCAACCAGTCAGACGCGCATGCGCAAAAACCCCAGATCAAAACAATAACAATGAACTGGTCTATAAACATGTTGTGAATGGGGATGCTTGTGGACTGGCTTTTTTTTTTTTTTTTTTTTACACATTTTTATTCAAAGAAATAAGTTGTTCCAACGTTGTGATATTGAGCCTGTTACACTTTTTTGATATCACATCTCCAGTTGTAGAAAACACCCGCTCACACGATGAGGCTGGAGTGCAGAGAAATTGTAATGAAAGATGGAAGAGGTTTGGACAGACTGTCTTTTGGCTTTTCCAGTATATCATAGGATCGTGGGACCCAGTGCTAAGTATCTATGCACCTCCTGGATGGCATTAGCTGTGGCACTTTGGCTCTGCCTGTCCACTTTGATGTCAAGATGTTGCCAGAAAATCTCCAAAAAGAATTCTCTGCTGCAAACTCGCTTTTTCAGCAGCAATGTCATTGTTTCTTGTGGTTTTATATTGTCCATATGCCTTCTTTTTAAATTTCTAAAAAGATCAAAGACGCACAGCGCAACCTGCCCAACCATAAAGGGGTCAGTCAGTGGTGCGCTCTGATCAGCATCTGGCGCTCACAGAGCGGGGCCGTGGTACACCATCACACCAGAATTGCAAAAAATAACTTGGTTTATTAATATTTTGTTTACAGTTCCGATTGGATTTAATTTACTGCGCAGCATAGCTTTGCTGTGTACGCTGAATCCAGATGCTGTGCGCGAATGCACATGCGCGCACCTTAGAGGGAGCACTGCTTTGGCTCGTCTGAGTCAGTTCAAAACAGTTCCTGTATCGGTCACGTGTCTTTCCCTTAGTGATACTTTCCCTTAGCGATTCTTTCCCTTAGCGATACGCTCATCGACACGGGTGTTGCTCTATAAGCTTGATGCATGCGCCGACGCATCGGCGTTGCCGGACCCATCACTAATATTGATCCAATGTGCCTTGAACCTGTTTTTCCGTTTTTAACTGCCTGTTTTGCCTGACCCTGGCTCTGTCGTGGAGTTTCTGAGCCTGATCCCTGCCTAGTTAGTTTGCTTATCAGTGTACCGTTCTAGACTATTTTTGACCATCTGGTCTGCCTGCCCTAATTGAACCAGTTTGCCTGTTTGTGTTTTGAACCTTGACTGTTATTTGACCACCGAGCCTGCTTATCCCTGTCTGATCTTTTTGAGCTTTATTAAAGCCTTTTTATTTGCACTCTAGTGTCTGGCTGAATACTGGGTCCTCAACCTCTTGTTCCTGACAAACCTTTTTAACTGTTTTTAGCACTGATTTACTACAAGTAAGTTTAAACTATTAACTCATCTATTATATTATTTATGTAATTTATTCATACCATGAATTTATTGCTCTTTTAACAAACGGCAGGGAAATCAATATTATTATTTAATGCATTAAAACAAAAAACTATACAAGTTACAACGTGTAAAGCCCTTGATAACCAAGCTCCATCATATATCAGAGCTCTGATTACCCCGTATGTTCCTAACAGAGCACTTTGCTCTCAGACTGCAGGTCTGCTGGTGGTTCCTAGAGTCTCTAAAAGTAGAATGGGAGGCAGATCCTTTAGCTATCAGGCTCCTCTCCTGTGGAACCAACTCCCAGTTTTGGTCCGTGAGGCAGACACACTTTTAAGACTAATCTTAAAACTTAAATCTTAAAACTTTCCTTTTTGACAAAGCTTATTGTTAGAGTGGCTCATGTTACCCTGAGCTACCTCTATAGTTATGCTGCTATAGGCTTAGGCTGCTGGAGGACATCAGGGCCTATTTTTCTCACTCTATTGACTTCTACTGTTCTCCAGTCTACTGTTCCCCAGTTTTGCATTGCATTACATTGAAATGACAGCCTTTAACTTTTTGCTCTCTCTCTTTTTTCTTCATAGTAGGTACACCTGGTCTGACGTTCTGTTATTATCTGCTATTATCATCTAATGTAGAACATATTACTGGATCAATGTGTGCTTCTGTGCTTTTTTGTCTCTCTTGTTGTGTCTCTGCTCTGTCTTCTGTAACCCCAGTCGGTCGAGGCAGATGACCGTTCATACTGAGCCCGGTTCTGCCGGAGGTTTTCCTTTCCGCTAATGGGTGGTTTTTCTTTCCACTGTCACTTCATGCTTGCTCAGTATGAGGGATTGCTGCAAAACCATGGACAATGCAGACGACTCTCCCTGTGGCTCTACGCTTCTTCAGGAGGGATTGCTGCTTGTTGGGACTTTGATGCAATCAACTGGTTCCTCCTCCATCATCATCCCTTTTCCCAAGAAGCCAAGGACCACAGGACTTAATGACTTTAGACCCGTCGCTCTGACTTCTGTGGTTATGAAGTCCTTTGAGCGCCTTGTGCTTTCACACCTAAAATAAATCACCGATCCCCTCCTGGACCCCCTACAGTTTGCCTACAGAGCCAACAGGTCTGCAGACGACGCTGTCAACCTGGCCCTCCACCACATCCTCCAACACCTGGACTCTGCAGGAACCTACGCCAGGATCCTGTTTGTGGATTTCAGCTCCGCCTTCAATACAATCATCCCAGCTCTGCTTCAGGAGAAGCTCTCCCAGCTGAATGTACCTGACTTCACCTGCAGGTGGATCACAGAAGCAGCACGTGAAGCTGGGAAAACATGACTCTGACCCACAGCTCATCAGCACTGGTTCCCCCCAGGGCTGTGTTCTTTCTCCTCTGCTCTTCTCCCTGTACACCAACAGCTGCACCTCCAGTCACCAGTCTGTCAAGCTCCTGAAGTTTGCGGACGACACCACTCTCATCGGACTTATCTCTGATGGTGACGAGTCCTCCTACAGGTGGGAGGCTGACCATCTGGTGACCTGGTGCAGGGAGAACAACCTGGAGCTCAACGCTGTAAAAACAGTGGAGATGGTTGTGGACTTCAGGAAGAACTCAGCCCCAGCTGCCCCCATCACCCTCTGTGACTCCACCATTGACACTGTGGAGTCTTTCCGCTTCCTGGGAACTATCATCTCCCAGGACCTAAAGTGGGAGCTGAACATCAACTCCCTCACCAAGAAAGCCCAGCAGAGGATGTACTTCCTGCGGCAGCTGAAGAAATTCAACCTGCCAAGGACAATGATGGTGCAGTTCTACTCCTCCATCATTGAGTCCATCCTCACCTCCTCCATCACCACCTGGTACGCTGGTGCCACCGCTAAGGACGAGGGCAGACTGCAGCGTGTCATCAGGTCTGCAGAGAAGGTGATTGGCTGCAATCTTCCATCTCTCCAGTACCTGTACGCCTCCAGGACTCTGAGGCTGCAGGAAGATTGTGGCTGATCCCTTCATCCCCGGCACAAACTATTTCAGACACTTCCCTCTGGCAGGAGGCTGCGGTCCATCAGGACCAGAACCTCAAGCCACAAGAACAGTGTTTTCCCATCTGCTACCGGTCTTATCAACAAGGTCAAGAGCCGCCTGTGAAACTGGACACTGTCTCTCTCCCCCATTCAGGACTTATAAGCTTCTGCGTTACATTAACGCAGTTTACTGAATGTATATCGCTTCTGTATATATATCCATTTTACTTTACTGTATTTTTATTTCTGTCTGCACCATCAACACCAAGTCAAATTCCTTGTAAGTGCAAACCTACTTGGCAATAAACTTGATTCTGATTCATAGGCAATAAAGGTCAGACAAAAGTTAACAAATCTATCACTGAACTAACATTTCCATCATGGTTTATCAGGTAATGGACAGAAATCTTGTTTCAACAGGATGGAGAACTTTGTACCTGAGAGTTTCCAGTCTGCAGTTTGGACTCTCCAGTCCAGCAGAGAGAAGCTTCACTCCTGAATCCTGCAGGTTGTTGTTACTCAGGTCCAGTTCTCTGAGACTGGAGGACTGGGAGCTGAGAACTGAGGACAGAGCTTCACAGCTTCTCTCTGAGAGGTTACAGCCACTCAGTCTGAGGACACAGGGAGGAAAATCTGCTATTAAACAATTCATCAGAAATATTGTTGATTTCTTTACAGTCACCAATGTTCTCCTTGGAAAGATTGATGGATCTGTCTGATTTTACACATCTTCTGTTCTATCTCTCCTCGAGGTCGGTCGGTTTTCTTCAGCTCTCCAGAGCTCCTTATCTGTTATTACCCCTACCCCACTCTCCTGCTATTTGCTTTGTCTTGTGTCTTTTGTGCCATTTCTTCATAGCAACCAAAAGCTCTAAGGCAATTATGGATCTCGTCAGCTGGTCTCTCAACGCTATTGATAAATTTTTTTCAACTGGAAAGCAAAGGACCGGGGAGCGTGCCTGTCCCAACGGAACTTTTTTTGCAGGATACATCTTGGACCCAAGGCAGAAATGGTCCACGGTGTGCCTCTCAATTCTTTCTGTTGAGGACGTCGAAGATGTCTACTTATTCGGATTTACGATACTTGGATTCCTCATTTTTGGCCTTGGAGGATATTTAATGTATCAACACCTTCAAAAGCTGCTGGCGGTCAATATGGCCCTGATGAGACTGCCAGCGGCAGTCGACGCGATCACGAGGTCGTTGAATGAACAAAACGGACGGCTTGATAAGCTGACCGCAGTTGTGGTACAGAGGTGAGATGGGATAAAACCTGGAAGTGTGAACGTTACTAGCCCATCGATTGGATTATTGGAATATTGGATCCTGGAGCCAGCGGTGAAAAGACTCTAAGGCTGACAGAAAAGTTGGTGTCAGCTTGTTCTCACAACAAATTCTGTTTTTTCAAATCGGACTCCCCGCTATCAAAGTCTCCCTGAGTTGTTATGGCGACATCGCACAAATCCCCTGAATTTCCGATTGTAATGCAAATTGCAGTTGACTGATAAAATTGATTGATTGATTGATTGATTTATGTTACCTTTTGATGTGAACTGGTTCATTATAAATAAACTACCTTTAGGTGTAATTTAGGATGATGAAATGGAGAAAAAGTGAGGACGCTCAGAGAAACTGTGTGAATAAAAACAACAACTTGCTTTTCAGGCACTTGCTGCCAAATGTTTAAAAATAACAGAAATGTTTGTGGCAGGGCCGTCAACAGTTGCCATGGCTGATGATGACGGTGGCGGAGACATCAGGTCTCTCAGTGGCAGCAACATGTAGCAGAACCTGCGCTAAGCTGGGCTGCTTTCAGAACACATCATAATGTTAATAAACTCCTAAAAAAGTACAAAACCTAATGTAACTGAAGTGTGTCTTTAATATTAATGGCTTAACATTTTTTTGCCCTATTTTCATTTTGTTAATTTCGGGTCTCTGAATTTTATTGATGATGAGGTTCATGGATAGTTAAAACTAACATGTGCCGTCTTTCCAGAGAGAGAAGGAGCTGCGTCTGCAGGGAGTGAACATTTTAGTTTCATCCTTTGTTTTCACTGCAGGTACGAGTCGGGCTAACAACCTTTTATATTGTTGTGATTATATAGTTAAAAAGTGTAGCA
Organism: Fundulus diaphanus; assembly: GCA_037039145.1. Lineage (NCBI taxonomy): Eukaryota > Metazoa > Chordata > Actinopteri > Cyprinodontiformes > Fundulidae > Fundulus > Fundulus diaphanus. Next base: position 60,275,897 of record CM073121.1, on the reverse strand, counting down.
ATGTTGAAATACTAGCTGCTAGGAACCATTTAACATAATGTATTAAAAATTTAAAGTGGATTCTGAGTAATGATCACATAAACGGCGTTTAGGGACCAAAACTTTGCTGCTGCCGCCCCAAACCATCAGGAACTCAGACTCATTACAGAACTACAAATCCCACTTATTTAAACTTGTTTTTCTGTAGCATGATTTTTAGTATATTTCTGTGTTTTTAAAAATAGTTTTTTAAGAGTCTTTCCATACTTAGCTAGCTTAGCTTCAACACAAATATATGGCTGAGACATTTTTTCATATTCTTTACCAAAAATACTTTCAAAACATATTCAAGTTCTTTCAGAGCAAAGTAATTCTCACAAAGACGAATGTTTTCAAAGGTAGAAGCGTGTAGAACACATTTAACTTCAACATGAACAGTTTTTTTCTAGCTTACTTGATGGAACAATGATTTTTCCGGAGAAAATACATCAAAGATAGTTTAAGGGAAGAGCACTCACTATGTCACGTAATTCACATACAATGCTGACAAAGGTGAGATGTCTCACTCTGATTAAACATGAAACACTAAACATTTTTAACTGTTTTTAGCATGGATGTACTTGGACTAATTTTAAACTGTGAACTTATTTATAATATTATTTATGTAATTTATTCATGGCATGAATTTATTGCTCTTTTAGCTAAAGGGTCGACAAAAATTATTATATTATTATTATTATTATAATCAATGCATTAAAACAGAAAAATATAAAAGTTATAATTCTGACACATTCTGTTAGGATGGGGCTCCTGAATATATTTCATTCTTCAAATTGGCCACAAAATAAAAACCTTTGAGAATCACTCCTATACGGTGAATCTCTGCCTGGTTTCTTTTTATAGGTGAAAAAAGTTAACAAATCTATCTTTAAACTGACATTTCCATCATGTTTTTAGCAGGTAATGAACATAAATTTGGTTTCAACAGGATGGAGAACTTTGTACCTGAGAGTTTCCAGTCTGCAGGTTGGACTCTTCAGTCCAGCAGAGAGAAGCTTCACTCCTGAATCCTGCAGGTTGTTGTTACTCAGGTCCAGTTCTCTGAGACTGGAGGACTGGGAGCTGAGAACTGAGGACAGAGCTTCACAGCTTCTCTCTGAGAGGTTACAGCCACTCAGTCTGAGGAGACAGGGAGAAAAATCTGCTATTAAACAATTCATCAGAAATATTGTTGATTTCTTTACAGTCACCAATGTTCTCCTTGGAAAGATTGATGGATCTGTCTGATTTAACACATCTTTATGTTGCCTTTTGTTGTGAACTGGTTCATTATAAATAAACTACCTTTAGGTGTAATTTATGATGCTGAGATGGAGAAAAAGTGAGGAGGCTCAGAGAAACTGTGTGAATAAAAACAACAACTTGCTTTTCAGGCACTTGCTGCCAAATGTTTAAAAATAACAGAAATGTTTGTGGCAGGGCCGTCAACAGCTGCCATGGCTGATGATGACGGTGGAGGAGACATCAGGTCTCTCAGAGGCAGCAACATGTAGCAGAACCTGCGCTAAGCTGGGCTGCTTTCAGAACACAAGGCTGTGTAATGAGCAGGTTAAAGCAACCCAACCACTTGGTTAATCTGAGAAAATTATACAACGTCAATACAGTAAACTTAGCTAATGTTCTAAGGCCAAGTTAGTCTGCTGTGTAAATGCTAGGGATAGGTCCTGCAACGCCGATGTGTGGACCATTATTTTATAATGTATTTAAATTTTAAATTCTGCATAATCTTTAAAGTGACTGCTTTAATGGATTAAAGGGGAAACAATAAAAGTTACATTTCTGACACATTTTGTTGTCGGAGGTCCTGGAAATGTTTAATTCTTTAATGGGGCACAAAAAACGTTTGAGAATCACTATACGGTGAATCTCTGCCTAGTTTCTGTTCATAGTGAATAAAGGTCAGACAAAAGATAACAAATCAATCACTGAACTAACATTTCCATCATGTTTTAACAGTTAATTGACAGAAATCTGGTTTCAACAGGATGGAGAACTTTGTACCTGAGAGTTTCCAGTTTGCAGTTTGGACTCTCCAGTCCAGCAGAGAGAAGCTTCACTCCTGAATCCTGCAGGTTGTTGTTACTCAGGTCCAGTTCTCTGAGACTGGAGGACTGGGAGCTGAGAACTGAGGACAGAGCTTCACAGCTTCTCTCTGAGAGGTTACAGCCACTCAGTCTGAGGAGACAGGGAGAAAAATCTGCTATTAAACAATTCATCAGAAATATTGTTGATTTCTTTACAGTCACCAATGTTCTCCTTGGAAAGATTGATGGATCTGTCTGATTTTACACATCTTTATGTTGCCTTTTATTGTGAACTGGTTCATTATAAATTAACTACCTTTAGGTGTAATTTATGATGCTGAGATGGAGAAAAAGTGAGGAGGCTCAGAGAAACTGTGTGAATAAAAACAACAACTTGCTTTTCAGGCACTTGCTGCCAAATGTTAAAAAATAACAGAAATGTTTGTGGCAGGGCCGTCAACAGTTGCCATGGCTGATGATGACGGTGGTGGAGACATCAGGTCCCTCAGTGGCAGCAACATGTAGCAGAACCTGCGCTAAGCTGGGCTGCTTTCAGAACACAAGGCTGTGTAATGAGCAGGTTAAAGCAACCCAACCACTTGGTAAATCTGATAAAATTATACAACGTCAATACAGTAAACTTAGCTAATGTTCTGAGGCCAAGTTAGTCTGCAATGTAAATGTTAGTGATGGGTCCTGCAACGCCGATGCGTCGACCATTGTTTTATAATGTATTCTGCACAATCTTCAAAGTGACTGCTTTAATGGATTAAAAGAGAAAACAATAAAAGTTACATTTCTGACACATTTTGTTGTTGGAGGTCCTGGAAATGTTTAATTCTTTAATGGGGCACAATAAAACCTTTGAGAATCACTATACGGTGAATCTCTGCCTAGTTTCTGTTCATAGTGAATAAAGGTCAGACAAAAGATAACAAATCAATCACTGAACTAACATTTCCATCATGTTTTAGCAGATAATGGACAGAAATCTGGTTTCAACAGGATGGAGAACTTTGTACCTGAGAGTTTCCAGTTTCCAGTTTGGATTCTCCAGTCCAGCAGAGAGAAGCTTCACTCCTGAATCCTGCAGGGACTTGTTACTCAGGTCCAGTTCTTTGAGACTGGAGGACACATCCAGAATATCTGCTGATGACACTAAGATGAAGATCAGAGCTGACCACTGAGCAGGAGACATTTTATCTGTGGAAAGACTTCCTGAACGCAGAGATTGTTGGATCTCCTCCACTAGAGAACGATCCTTCAGTTCATTCAGACAGTGGAACAGATTGATGCTTTTCTCTGCAGACACATTCTCACTGATCTGCTCCTTGATGTACTGAACTGTTTTTTGATTGGTCTGTGAGCTACTTCCTGTCTGTGTCAGCAGACCTTGTAGGAGTCTCTGATTGGTCTGCAGTGAAAGTCCCAGGAGGAACCGGAGGAACAAGTCCAGGTGTCCATTTGGACTCTGCAAGGCCTGATCAACAGCTATCTGGTGAAGAGACTTTGGTTTAGGTTTCTTAGAAAATAAAGACTTCTTAGATGTTTGTGTTTCGTCCAACAGGTTGAGACCATGATTTATGAAGGTCCGATGAACATGAAGAGCAGCCAGAAACTCCTGAACACTCAGATGGACGAAGCAGAACACCTTGTCCTGGTACAGCCCTCTCTCCTCTCTAAAGATCTGTGTGAACACTCCTGAGTACACTGAGGCTGCTCTGATATCAATGCCACACTCTGTCAGGTCTGATTCATAGAAGATCAGGTTTCCTTTCTGCAGCTGATCAAAAGCCAGTTTTCCCAGAGACTCAATCATCTTCCTGCTCTCTGGACTCCAGTGTGGATCTGTTTCAGCTCCTCCATCATACTTGACCTTCTTCACTTTGGTCTGAACCACCAGGAAGTGGATGTACATCTCAGTCAGGGTGCTGGGCAGCTCTCCTCCCTCTCTGGTCTCCAACACGTCCTCCAGAACCGTAGCAGTGATCCAGCAGAAGACTGGGATGTGGCACATGATGTGGAGGCTTCTTGATGTCTTCATGTGGGAGATGATCCTCCTGGCCTGCTCCTCATCTCTGAACCTCTTCCTGAAGTACTCGTCCTTCTGTGGGTCAGTGAACCCTCTGACCTCTGTCACCATGCCAACACACTCAGGAGGGATCTGATTGGCTGCTGCAGGTCGTGTGGTTATCCAGAGGCGAGCAGAGGGAAGCAGTTTCCCCCTGATGAGGTTTGTCATCAGAACATCCACTGAGGTGGACTCTGTAGCATCAGTCAGGATCTCCTGCTTCTGGAAGTCCAGAGGAAGTCGACTCTCATCCAGACCATCAAAGATGAACAGAACCTGGAAGTGTTCAAAGCTGCAGATTTCCTTAGTTTCAGTAAAGAAATGATGAACAAGGTCCACCAAGCTGAACTTTTTCTCTTTCAGCAAATTCAGCTCTCTGAAGGTGAATGGAAATATGAAGTGGATGTTCTGGTGGGCTTTGTCTTCAGTCCAGTCCAGAGTGAACTTCTGGGTTAAGACTGTTTTCCCAATGCCAGCCACTCCCTTTGTCATCACTGTTCTGATTGGTTGTTCTCTTCCAGGTGGGACTTTAAAGATGTCTTCTTGTCTGATGGTGGTTTCTGGTCTGTGTGGTTTCCTGGATGCTGTTTCAATCTGTCTGACCTCATGTTCATCATTGACCTCTCCAGTCCCTCCCTCTGTGATGTAGAGCTCTGTGTAGATCTGGTTCAGAAGGGTTGGACTTCCTGCTTTAGCGATCCCCTCAAACACACACTGGAACTTCTCCTTCAGACCAGATTTAAGTTTTTGTTGAACTGCAGCAAGATGTTCTAAATGAACAGAAAAAGTGAAATCAGGAAGGAAACCAAATGATCTTCTGAAGATGATGTGAATAAATGTGATTCCATCTCTTCAGACATCAGTAAATGAGTGATTTTATTCATCAGGTTAAATCTTTGTAGAAATCCTCTTACTGCTCTGCAGACGGTCAGCCAGCTCCTCCTGCTTCATCCTCCTCAGGAAGTTCAGAGTGATCTTCATCAGTGCCTCTCTGCTGCTCCTCCTCTGCTCTTCATCCTCACCTTCCAACACCTCCTCATCATCTCTCTGACTCTCTGAGCAGTCTGGGTCATCTGGACTCAGAACCTTCTGGATCTTCTTCAGCTCGTTCTTCACAAAAGTAACAATGTTGTCCTCCAGCAGCTGGAATAATAAATGAAGGACACATCAGACTGAGATCATGGATCCAAACATCAGAACCATGTTGGACAGACTGACGGTCCACTGGTCCACAAAGTCCAGCATGGAGACGACTGAACAGAACCGATGGAAAAGTAGTTGTTGTACATGTACAGACCATAAATATGGAGTCCAGCTGGGTTTGATGCTGCCGGGCAGACGGACCTCTGGGAACCTCTGAGTTCTGCTGGTCCACTCTGTGGAGGAACCAGAACAATTAGGAAGGAAGGAAATAATCATCCAGCAGTTTTCACAGATGAAATCACCAAGAGCTTCACAGTAAAAGTCCTTAAAACAGAAAAACTGAGCATCAAATGAACACGATACAAATAAGTTAAAAAGAGGAAGATGAGATAAAAGGATGAAGACCAGAACCACCAGAACCACCCAGTAGACATTTTAAAAAGTGGGTCTTGAACTGGGACTTCAAACTGTCCACACTGTCAGCAGATCTGATGCTGGTGGGGACAGTGACCCAGAGCTTGGAGACAGTGGAGGTGAAGGTTCTGTCCACACAGGTCTTCAGGACAGTGTGTGGGACATCCAGCAGGTTCTGATGACTAGATCTGAGGTGGTGTGGACCTGGAGGAGGTCTGAGATATGTGGCTGTGTGTCCATGTAAGGTTCTGTCCTGGATGTGATGGTGAGTATTTTAAAATGGATCCTGTAGGTCCCTGGAAGCCAGTGAGCTCACATTATATCTGTCCACACAGAGACAATCAGAAGGTAAAGGTTCATGAAGGACATCTGGATGTGAGCAGAGAACCAGAGGATCCAGGTAGTTGGAGATGTTTAATGTTCCTGCTGATCCACTAAGAACCAGCAGAACCTCTGATGGTCCACTTCAGCTCAGCTTGGTTCCACCAACCACATGATGAAGCTTTCCTTCTCTGCTGAACTGCTCTCACAACGCACACAGGAACCAAGTCTTGATGGGTCAGACTGGCTCTACCAGCTATTTCTCAGCGGGTCGTGGAAATGTGATCCACTGTTAGTCTGACATGGAGCCAGGAAGCAGCAGAACCTCCTCATCAGCATCAACACTCCAGACATGAAGACATGAAGGTGTTTTCATCAGAACAGGGCAGCTGATTTCTGGAGATAACGGATCAAACCTCTGTCTGCAAATAGAACTGGAACATCTGAGAGCTCACTGGGAGGAACTGGGTTTCTGTTCTTGGCTCTTAAAGAAATGTAACGGGTCATTTCCAGAACCTCAGACCCCGACTGAGGAGACCGGTCCATACTAGGGCTGGTGATTGGCTAAAATATCACAACATGATTCCTTGCAGTGAAATCAGGATTTTATTAGTTTCCCAAAGTAACAATAAAGCTGTTGAAGAAAAATCTAGAGAAGCATTTAGACCAGAGCATTTCTGACACATTTTAATGAGTTGCTGCAGTTCTGCTAACTTGTCTGAAGCTCAACTGAAATGTAATAAATCCATTGAGATATTTAAGAGCTGAAGAACAGCTGCAGCTCTAAACTCCTGTGAGGGAACAACACCAAGTCTCTGGTTCTGATCCCAGTGATTGTTCCAGCTCCAGCTGAGAAGAACTGAAACTCTTCAGTCACTAAAACTGAGGAAGACTTTCAGATACGATGACAAAACGGTTCAGGAAGAAAGAAAGAAAGTCCAGTTGGTTCCATGTTGGATTTGATTCAATCACTATGAATATGGGAGAGGGACTAAACAGTCCAGTTAGCTCATTAACATGGAACAGAACCAATCAGAGTGAGCTCCAGTCCAAACTAAATCTTTGACTTTAAGCAGAGAAAAGAGTTTAATGATGGCGACTAATCAATGAGGCCCAAAAGCAAACAGATCAGAGCTGTTAAACATGATGTAGCAGCATCCAGGACGCCTCCAACAACATCCATTCTTTCCACTTTCACTGCTGTGGTTCTGGAGAACATCCAACACACACCGCTTCACATATGAACATAGAAATGTGGGAAAAAGAGCTGAGCTCACGTTAAACACATGTTAGAATAAAAATATTTCAGACTGACTCAGTTTCCACAGTTACAGCAGTTAGATACAGCTCACCTCTCTGAGGATGCAGGTCCAGAAGATTTGAAGTTAATGAGACGACTTTTTGACCTGTCACTCTTAAAGGACACACAGCTGGGTTCTGGTTCTGGTTGACGTGTCAGTCTATTAGGAATCCTGTAAGAAGAAAACATATTGTAACACAATTGGAGAGTTTTGTTTAAATATTGTTTAAATATCATTGATTCTAAAATAAAGAGCTGTGAGACACAACAGAACCAGACAGATTATAAACTTGATGTTCTAAACGGTTCCATCAGAACCGGTCCAATCCTCCATCATGTTCCTGATCATTGATCCTCCTGAATAAAGTCCAGCCTTGTTTCTAGAGCAGAAAGAGCTGTTTCTGAGACAAACATGTTGGTTAGAAATAACTGAGAGGACAGTTTGGTGATATTAGTGTTGAGCTCTGACATGGAGGAGAATCCTGAGTCCTTTTCACTCGGACCATCAAGGAGGTTCTGATGGAGCTTCATTAAGTCTCGGTGTTGTGTTTGTAACGTACTGAGGTGGAACCAAAGCTGATCCACTGCTGAGTCCAGAATAGAGGTTGTTCTAGACGCCTGATCAATAATGAAGTGAAGCAGCTGATGCCCACTAGTCAGAACTTAGAGTTTTCTCCATTTTAACCAGAATTACTGATTAAAATCATGATGTGATGAATTGTCAGCTTCATTTATTCACACTATAGAAATTCATCTTAATTTGAATTAAAAACTAAACTTGGCTGCATTCTTTTCTATCTAGGGTTAAATTTAAACTGAATCTAAATTATCAAACTAGATTGACTGTAAATTTCTGTGTCTAAACTGGATGTTTTGTAAAGTGTCTCTAGACGACATCTGTTGTGAATCAGAGCTTTAGAAATAAACTGATGTGAACCAAAGCTGCTCTAGTAGCTACAACCTACAACCATATTAGACTGCCTGATGCTTGATGGAATATAATTTCTGACCATCAGGGTGTAACTATGTGAATGACTTATTGTAGTGAAAAGCTCTGTAAAAGTACAATCACTTTAACATTTATAAATAATAAAATCAGTTTTTGAGTTTTCAGCTTCATTTGTTCACAAAATATAAATTTGTCTTAATATCAATAAAAAACTGAACAGTTGAAAAAGAGTCAGTCAGTAGAAGGTCCATCTGGCTCTGTTGGTCTTGATCATATTTAACATACATCAAAAAACTAAAACTAAATGTAAAGGTTCTTCCATAAACGTCTGATCAGCCGTCCTTCTTTCTAGGATGAATAATGTTGAACACATGTTGGTCATCAAGATCCAGAAAATGTTCTGGAAGTTGGTGAGTTTTTCCAGATGTGTCCTGCTGGAACCCAGAGCTCTAAGTGTCCAGAGCCCTTTTCACACAGCGTTCTCACTATATCTGCAGTCGTGCGAGTATTTTTTGGATTGGGCCGAATTTCAGCTTGATCGTGTGTCCTGCGTCGTGTAGTGTACAGGGGGTAACGAGGGGCAATCAGCCTCTCACGACTACCTCCCGATCAGGAATCGGACGGTCGGTTGAAAATCAAACATGTTAGAAATTCAGTCGGCCGTCGTGAGCGATTGTGAACGCGTCCTGCTGTTGAAGCAGAGCTACGAGCCGATTTCCCCCCACCTCGCGCACTGCGCACGCGCAAACAAGTAGATTTTTCTTCGCCTTCTCCAACGAAAACATAGGAAGGGAGAGAAGCATGACGGCGGTACGTGTGACATGGAGTCAAACTACGGAGGAGCAACTCTTAGAATTTCCAAAGCAGCGCATTTTGTTCTAGTAAGTCTCATCTCTAACAGTGAGCATCGGAGGTTCCGGCAAGATGGCGGAGTGAATACCCGTAATCTAACGAGCTCTCGGCATCAAACTGATTTTAATGCACACATTGGCCACCAGTTTCTGCAAACGCAGTTGAAATAATTTACTAGAAAATATTAACACAAACTCTCAGCGAAAGACTAAACTAACACGCCTATAATGCCTAGAAAATCCGGACAGAAGCGTCCTAACGACTCCATGCCTGATGAGGAGGGGATAGCTGCCTAGCTAGCTTCCACGATTATACCAACAACGGAATGGATTGCAACCAGCAAACAAGCCCTGCAGAAGAATTCCCTCCCTTGCCCATAACGCCAAGTAAGCGTCCGCTCCATAAGAAACCAACTTTTACTAGAGAAGTCGGGCTCGGCTCAGACGACGCAGTGCGCTCCTTGGCGGATCTTATTAACAACAGGAGCGACACCCTCGAAAAAAATGGTGGAATCTCTTTGCGGCGACATTAAAGTCTTAAATGCAAAGGTGTTTTACATTGAGAAGAGGGTGCAAAGGAACGAGGAGTCTGCTTTGAAAACCATGAATCAGGTCAGCAAGCTGGAATGATACAGCCGCCGGTGGAACCTGCGACTCCGAGGGCTGACGGAGGACAGGGAGGAGGATGTGCGGGCTCGAGTAATCAGCGTGTGTCAGGCGATTCTACCGGAGGAAAAGGAAAGTCTCCCTGCTGCTTTAGACGTTGCGCACCGAGTGGGAAAACCTCAACAAGATCAGTCGAAACCTAGAGGCTTTATCATGAGATTTAACTCTCGAAGATACAGGGATGCTGTTTGGAAAGCAGCAAAAAACAACTCTTTTCTGCAAAACAATGGTCTTCGCTTCTCAGAGGACTTAACCCAAGAAGACAGGGAGAACAGACAGAAACTGTGGCCGCACATAAAGAAAGCTCGGGAGGAAGGAAAAACGGCCTATTTCGTGGGTGGAAGAGGATTCGTGAATGGGTCAGAAATTCATTTGTGATCTATCAAGCTTCGATCCAAGGGTTTTTCCTTTTATCTCAGGGCAGAGTTTTGTGTTACTTGGATTTCAGGTGTAGTTCCTGATGGTTAAAAAGGTATAATGTTTATTCGTTTCTTACTTTTATGGTTATATGTTTGAATATTATTCCTCTTTTTGGGAGTGATGTTAAGTTTACATCATGGTGCTGAGTTATAATACTAAATAAGATGCCGATTTCGACAGCCTACTGCTACTTTTCAACACTAGTAGTATTTAACCAAGGTTTTCTAAGGATAAATTCATTATCTTTTATAGTTCTTATCTCTGTTCTTATTCATGTTGTCAATTGTCTCATTAAATGCCAGGGGTCTTCGTAATAGTGTGAAGAGAAAAGCTTTATTTTTGTTCGCAAAACAATTCAATTCAGACTTTACCTACTTTCAAGAATCTCACTCTAATGAGGACGATTCTAACTTTTGGAGGTCTCAATGGGAAAATAATATATGGCTCTCCCATGGAACGGTGCGGTCAGCTGGGGTAGCCTCTTTAAATAACAGGTTTAATGGAAATGTCTTGACCACACAATATGACCCCGATGGTCATTTTATCTGCCAAGTTATTGAACAAAATGACTCAACCTACTTAGTTTCAAATATTTATGGGTACAATACAAAGAAAGAAAATGTTAACCTTTTGTTGTCAATTGAAAACATTCTCACAGGTTGGTTGATTAGATTCCCAAATGCATTTATAGTGTTAGGAGGTGATTTTAACATTATTCTAGATGGGTCTATTGATAAAAGTCCCCCTTCTATTCATAATAGCTCAGACTCATACTTGACTGACTTCATAAGAAGATTTAAACTCATAGATATATGGAGAGAGAAGAATCCTAATAGCAGATTTTACACCTGGAGCAATAAAGCAGGCTCTAGGCAATCACAACTGGACTATTGACTCACATCTGACAGTTTTAATAAGGATTATGTTGATGTTAGTATCTGCCCTACTCCTTTAACTGATCATAAAGCCATATGCATATCTATTAATACCTCAGCTGGTTATACTATTCCTGCCACACGCTCAAGCTATTGGAAGCTCAATTGTTCTGCACTGCAGAATGAGGTAGTCCAATATAAGATTAGGGACACGATTTCACTTTATTGGTCTAAAGCAAATAAAGACAACTGTTTTGCTATCAATTGGGATCTGCTCAAATATGAGATAGGAAAGTATTTAAGAAAGTTTGGTGCTGAAACAGTCAAAGCCAGGAAAGCGGAGGAATTAAAGATTATCTCTATTATAACAAAATTATCCTGCAGAGATTTTGACTCCCTGACAAAGGAGGAAAAAGAACAGTTATCCTACTCACAAATCAAACTTGATGAAATGTATCAGCAAAAAGCAAAGGGTGCCTTTATCAGGTCTCGCTCTATGTGGTTAGAAGAAGGTGAACAAAAACTCTCGTTATTTCTTTAGTCTAGAGAAATCTCGTTCTACCAACAACAGTATTAGTAAGTTAAATATTAATGGAGTTATCACTGATGATCATCGCAAAATTTCAGAGTTTTGTTCAAAATTTTATAAGGACTTGTATAGCTCTCAATTTAGCCCCACGGCGTCCGATAATTTTTTAAACTCCCTGTCAGTGAAGATGATAAGTGAAACGGATAGAGAGCACTGTGACATGCCTATATCACTTGAAGAAGTACAGCAAGCTATAAACCAACTAAAAAATAACAAATCGCCGGGGTGTGATTGGCTATCCTCAGACTTTTATAAATCTTTTATTACTGAACTTTCCCCTTTCTTATTGAAAGTCTTCATAGAATCCATTGAAAACAAATGCCTTCCCACCTCTCTGACCCAGGGAATAACAGTTCTAATTCCTAAATCAAACAAGGATAAATTATTTCTAGTTAACTGGCGCCCAATCTGTTTACTCAACAACGACTATAAAATTTTAGCCCTCATATTGGCTAAAAGATTACGTTCTGTCTTGGACTCCATCATAGATGAAACACAATCAGGCTTCATGAACAAAAGGCATATAGGAAATAACATTAGGCTCATTTTAGATATTTTGGATTACCCAGAATTGGTTGAGGATGGTGGGCTCATGCTGTTTATAGATTTTTACAAAGCATTTGACACCGTTGAACATCCATTTATTTTACAGTCCCTTAAAAAATTCGGTTTTGGTGAGTTTTTTTCCTCAGCGATTATAAGTCTATATAACAATAGTAATACCTCAATCAGACTATCAGGTGGTATGTCTTCCAGGTTCAACGTCTCTAGAGGCATCCGACAAGGGTGCCCGGCTTCGCCTTACCTCTTTCTGTTGGTAGCACAGCTTTTGTCTGATCACATTAAATCGAGTGAGATAAACGGCATCAATATATTAGGTAGAGAGCTTATTATATCTCAACTGGCAGATGATTCCACTCTCTTTCTTAAAGATGAAAAGCAAGTCTCTATTGCAATAAATACCATGGACAATTTTTCTATGGCCTCTGGCTTAAGGCTGAATATTAATAAATGTGAAATCATGTCTATAAAGGACTGCATGAAATCTTCTATTTGTAATATCCCAGTTAAAAGTGAACTTGTTCACTTAGGTATCACAATTACTAAGGACCAAAAAAAAAGAACTTCATTGAATTTTGACCCCATTATTCAAAAAAACAGAAAAAAGCTGAACCAGTGGCTTTTACGGGAAATCTCCCTCAGAGGCAGAACCCTACTAGCTAACGCAGAAGGTTTATCACGATTAACGTATCCAGCTCTTTCTCTCCATGTGGACAAAAAACATATTACTGAGATTGACAAGCTCCTAATTAATTTCTTATGGAAAAATAGAACTCATCATGTAAAGAAGTCTGTTCTAGCAAATCCCTGTGAAAAGGGTGGAACAAACTTTATCGATTTCTGTACTCTCGATAATACCTTTAAAATAAATTGGTTGAAACACTTCTTTAAAAACCCTAACTCAATTTGGAATGTCATACCATGTCACTTGCTGTCAAAACTGGGTGGTTTGAGCTTTTTCTTAACCTGTAATTATAATATCGATAAAGTCCCGATAAAAATGTCAGCCTTTCACCGCCAGGTCTTCCTTTCATGGTCTCTTATTTTCAAACACAACTTTTCACCCTACAAATATTTCATTTGGAACAACAAAGACATATTTTTTAACACAAATCTTTATTTATTGATTACTGGTTTAACAATAAGATTATTTTTGTTGACCAATTATTTAACAAGGAGGGTCTTCTTTACTCTTATAAAGAGTTTCTAGAAGAATACAAAATTCCTGTGTCTCCTGCAGATTATGCAAAAGTCTTTGGAGCAATTTCTTCAGGTGTTTGCATGTTATATAGAGCTCAACCAAGATTGGACTCACAACAATTAACCTTATCATTACTGACTGACACTCCAGTTGGTAAGATTTGTTTTTCTCATTACAATGGTAAGAACAATAAATTAATTAGATCTCTGTATAAAACAGATTCTATTACAGTCCCATATGTAGTTCCATACTGGAATAAATTTGTGCAAAACATTGACTGGAGGAGGGTCTGGATCTTACCCAACCGATATTTGCTGACCAATAAAATTAAAGAAATATCATTTAAAATAATTCATAAGTTTTACCCATCTAACGATCATATTGTCAAAAAATGTAAAAAAGACATTGATGTTATGTGCACTTTCTGTTTTATGAGTGTGAAACAGTAACACATTTGTTTTGGCATTGCCCTTTTGTTCAAAATCTCTGGTCTAACATTTGTAAATTTTATTGCAGAAAAAATTGAGAAAGATTTCAAGTTATTTTGGAATGATGTCCTTTTTGGTTTTTATGACCTCAACAGAACTAGGCCAAATGAAACTTTCATTATTAATTTGATTATTCTCTTGGCAAAGTTTTACATTCATAAATGTAACATGTAACTTTCGTGAAAGCTGTCTTCTCACGATCCTCTTCAGCCACTTCCACCTGCCAGTAGCCATTTGAAAAGTCAAGTGTGCTGAACCAGTCCGAGCCAGCTAGAGCGTCCAGGCTATCATCCACTCGTGGGAGGGGGTGTGAGTCTTTCATCGTCACTGCATTCAGGCGACGATAATCGATGCAGAACCTCCACTGCCCCCTTTTTTTCTCACCAGCACCACTGGAGAAGCCCAGGGGCTACAACTCTCCTCCACAACGCCGTCCGGCAGTAGTTCAGCCATTTGGCATTCGATCTCCGTCCGTTTCTCGGGGGATACACGATAAGCACGCTGCTTCACCGGAGGCGAGTCCCCAGTCCGAATATGGTGTTTGATCAGCATGCACTTGCCCGTGTTCCGGCCATCCAAATTGAACACATCAGCAAACCAGTTCAGCCAGCCTGGCCCTTTGCTCAGCCGTAACAGGAGACTCCTCCCGGGAGACAGGGCTCACTGCGGCTGGCGGCACAGTTGGATGGTCGTCCGCAACATGAGGTGGCACAAAGATGTCTTCCTCCTTGACGGGGTAAAACTCCCCCAAGTGTAGTCCCTGTTTGAGTTCGACTGCCTCCCTTGTAGGATTGAGGATGCGGGCTGAGGTCACACCGTTTCTCACATTGTTCGCTGTACGAGCGACCACAAGTCCTGTTGTATCCGGAATGTTAGGCTCCAGGTATCCCTCGAAGTCTGCAGCAGGCCGACTGGTTCAAGCAGGAGTGAGAATATTCACCGGTACCAGGGCCTCACTCAATGGGGGAATGGTCCAGACATCAGCAAGGGACACGTTACAACAACTAGGGATTAACTCACCACCCTGAAGCAGGGGCACTGAAACATCCCATAATTGTAACACACCTCGCCCCAAGTCCAACAATGCACAGTTCGGAGCCAGGAAGTCCAGTCCTAACAGGACACACTGGGTGGATTCCCTTAGTACATGGAAGGTGTGCTGCCAGTAGGTCGGACCCAGGCGGAAGGTGATGTCACAGGTACCAAGTGTATCCAACATTTGTCCATTGATTGCCCGAGAGTCAATATAGTTCATTTTCAGGGGCCTGTTTCGCAAGGCAGGAACTGACATACGGAAGCACTGATCAGTGACACCGACGCCCCTGAGTCCACTAACATGGGAACCTCTGTGCCTTCGACCACACCCCTGATGAAAGAAGTCGGGTGGCCGGTACAGTCCATAAGAGCCATTACATTGGAAAAGTCATGGTTCAAGGGGCCCCTTATAGAACTGGCTGGCATTTGGGCCTCAATGGCAGCTATTGGCCGTTTCCCTGACTGTCGGTAACCGCGTCCCGCTGTCGAGGCAGGAAGTGCACACTACGCCGTCTGGGCTCATCTTCCTGTTGGGCACGCCAGCTCGGGCTAGGACTCCTGCCCCCCAGAGGCCTAGAGGGGGAGGACACCCCAGAGCCGCGAGGCTGGAAACCCTTTTGGCGTGGGAACTGCCCAGATTCAGGGGAGTGACCACGTTGCTCCTCCCGAGAGCTCCTGGACCGGCAGCCCCACTCACCACAGGTACAGTGACAGCGTTCTCCTGAGGGTGAGCTTTGCCCCCTCATGTCTCTATTCCAAGCCCTCAGCCTCTGATTGTCCTCATAAAGTTCTCTCATTTCCACTCTCATGGAGTACATGTCCTCCGTTAGCTTCTCAACAGCCTTCTGGAGACCCCCCGGGACCGACACGGACTGGACAGATGTGCTCTCACCACCGTAGGCAGCAGTACTCACATAATCTCTCTGTAGGGCAGCTCTGGCATTCTCACAGTGCTCAGCCACGTGTAACGCCTCCTCCAGGTCCGTGGCACTTATCTCCAAACACTTGGCCTTCAACGCTGGATCCAAACCAGCCAGAAAGCGTCAAAACTTCTCTTCTATCTGTGCGACATCACCATAATCCGGAAAGGCCTCCGCGACCAGCAGGCTCACATCAGCAGCGTACACCTCCAGGCTTTCCCCAGCAGCACGCGCCCGGGCTGTCAGGCTGGCTCTGAAGCGGTCCATCAACTGCCTCTGTCCAAAAGCCGCCCCAAGTCTCTCCTTCACCATAGTATAATCCGACTTGGTCACCCCAGGGAGGCTGTCCCACAGCAGGAACGCGGACTTGCCAAGACGAGTAGGCAGAATCCTCACTAACTCCTCCTCACAGTTGCCGCCGCTCCTGGCTGTGGCGCCGACGGCCACCTCTAGTTGTCACGCCCAGCTGAGGAACTCTGGCTCCCGTCCCCGGTGAAAGGAGGGGGAGATCAATCTTAACATCACCGCCCGGTGAGTATCTGCCAAGTATGCTCGAACTGGGTTTAAAAGGGTCCTCGTCTGCAAACCACATGTCCACTTAGTGCTGTTCTCCCAGCACCGCACGAGATTAGCCAGCAAGCTATATCGGAGATGCTAAGCTATCCAACTGGCACGTAGCCGTCACGGACAAAAACAACAACAACAACGGGGATTCAGGAAACTCCCACCGCTGCCACCAATGTAACCGAGCGTTCTGGGTTCCTGAATACGGTGCGGCTAGCTATATATATAAATATATCTGGATCATGTAGACAACAGACGGAATAGCGTGTTCAGCGGTAACCCCGCTTCTCCTCACTTTATTCTTCTCTCCAGCAAAAAAAACAACAACACTCACGTGCTCCCCCTGCCGTACAACCCAGCGAACTCTCGCTCTCCGGCAACTGGAAGGGACACACCTTCTTTTCCATTCAAACATATAACAGTCTGTTACAAATGTAAGTTTGCGCATTCCAAAACATCTTTTATTGCTTTTAACAATGAGGTCAAGCAATATGTCAACACGATTAAGTATTCTCTTAATCAAAAGGCAATAAAAACTGTGAATGTGTGTAAACAATTTAATATCTTTTTGTAAACTTGTACTTCCCCTGGCAAAATGTGCTAAAACACCCGCAATGATGGAAACTGCACATTGTATTATTTGTTCAATGGAAAGGAATGTTCATGTAAACTGTGCAATTGTTGAATAAAAAAAAAAAAAAAAAACTAAAAAAAATAGTGAGCATCGACACTTCCGCCTTTTTCTTCTTCTTCTGTTTACGTTTGGCTTCCGGGTAGACGAGTCCGATTAGCGCCGTCTCTCTACGGGGCTGAGTCCGACGTGTGGTTTTCAGGTTTTTACTGTGTGAGTACACCGGTCGCATCCGAGCATCGGGACGTACAGTGTGAGAACATATATCGTGCGCTGTTAACTTTTAAACCCCACGGTTCCGTCGTACAGTTTGAGATGTATATAAGTACCACGACTGAAAAACTCGTACAGTGTATGCCCGATGCTGATCTCACCTCTGAGCGTGGCTCTGGCTCTCAGCTTCCCCACACAGAGTGGTTTTAGAGGGAGGGACTCCCTCCTCTCTGTCCTCACACTGATCCATGCTGCTGAATTCACATCCACATCAGCTCACACACACTTTCTACCTTCACCTGCAGAGGAAACACAAATCATTCATCTGCACATCAACTCTGATCATCCTTTACATCATTAGTGCTGGAAAAAGATCAGCTGCTCCTCCTCTGATTGGCTCTTCTTCTCTGCTTCATATCAGTGTCAGTTGAATGCAGTCAGACAGCAGTGAGAGGCAGAGGAAGCTGCCATCAGCTGCTGTACTTCTACTATCAGTCCACTAGATGGAGCCATGGAGCAACATTTCATCCACTGACACTGATTCACTCTGACTGAACATCAGCAACTATTTTATTTCACAATCATCAAACTCTACAAGTGGATTATCTGCTGCATCAAAGCTGAACTATTTAATAATCTGACTGAATCAAACACATTTTAACACTGATGTAATTTTTTTAAAGGACTCACAGGAAGCAGCAGGAAGCTGTTTTCTCTGACTTTAATGGGAGACTAGGGCCGTTTCTCAATTCACGAGAACGCGAGTCCATCCGGTCTCTGCAAGAACACAGGAAGAGCGGACTTGATGACAACACGAGCACGCAGCACCATGGCCGCGGGAAGTGGGGGGCTGCAGCACCCCCTAGTGGTGTGAGGGAGATTTAAAAAAAAAAATTAAAAATAGTGCTGTCAAACTACTAAAATATTTAATCGCATAATTTCAATAGTTAACTCGAGATTAATCGCATATTTTATCCTTTTATTTCTGAAAGTATTTTAATATGCAATTTTGCAATAAATGACAAGTAAAAAACATGCTTGTATGAAAAATATATATTTTTTTATATTCAAGCACTTTTCATAATTGGAATGAAAATATCCTGGTGTCATAAAATGTTAAACTCTGGCCTATAATGGGCTAAATAACAAATCATAACGCCCTGATGTTTACACAATGTGTAAATAAATAAACATTTCATGCCGAAATATTTTTTTGCCTCTTAAAGGCAGACATGGTATTAAGCATTTACATATAAAGTAAAACTAATTTTACATTTTAGAGACAAAAAAAGACAGCAAATTAACCAGAACTGCAAGCAGTTATTAACGGGTTACAACCCCACCCACGCCCCGCCCCTTTGAGCATGTTCCTGGACAACAGCCTCATCCCACTAACCTGACGTCGCCAGACGGATTTGCTCCGCATATCCATCAGGAAACCTTCCGTTGAAGTAATTTTGGGAAGGGGCGAAAATACTGGTTAGCTGATTGGCCTATGTTGGTGATAGACGGGCCAAATAAACCAATCAGATCAACAAAGCATATAACAACAGCGACAACGAAAACACAACCACAAGCTCTTGCCGAAACCAGTCGGGAGAAGAGCAAAAACATCTTTTCCTCCAGAGCAGTGTTTTGCTCTTCTTTCAGTGAAGAAATACTCTGTAATTCCGATAAAACTTGCTCGATAGCCACGCTAACGCTAGTTTCATCGGCTGAAGCCGCCATGTTCTTTAGACTGAACTGTCGCACTTCTCGTTGCGTCACACCTCAACCCGCCTCAAAGCCAACGCTGATTGGACGTTCGTTTGGTGAACGGCTCCAAATTTTCTTCAACGGAGGGTAGCCAGACTGATCTGCGAGTGAAACCTTGAAAGCTCGCGAGATCAGGATGGTCTCACGAGGCTATCATCCCACAGCATCTGATGGAACAACTGGAACATCTGGGCCTCAGCACACCCCTTCGCAACTGGCTGCTAGACTTCCTCACCAACAGACCTCAGTTGGTCCGGGTCGGACAGAACACCTCTGATGTCATCACCCTCAGCACGGGTTCCCCTCAGGGCTGCGTCCTGAGCCCCCTGCTGTTCACTCTGATGACACACGACTGTGTCCCCAGGTTCACCACCAATCACATCGTGAAGTCTGCAGACGACACAACGGTGGTGGGCCTGATCAGAGATTA
Source organism: Fundulus diaphanus (assembly GCA_037039145.1). Classification (NCBI taxonomy): domain Eukaryota; kingdom Metazoa; phylum Chordata; class Actinopteri; order Cyprinodontiformes; family Fundulidae; genus Fundulus; species Fundulus diaphanus. The sequence continues at coordinate 60,256,437 of CM073121.1, read as the reverse complement.
CAGTGACCAGGACTACAGAGAGGAGGTGGAGCAGCTGGTAGGCCGGTGCGAGACAACAGCCTGATCTTTAACTTTGTGAGAAAATAAAGCAAATCCCCATGTCTGCATCAACTGCTACAAAGACAGGCCCCAAGGCTTAGCCGTGGATGAGTCCACTGACATGTGTGACAATGCTCAGCTGTTAGTTTATGTTAGAAAATGAGAAACAGCAAGACAATGTGGCCTACAAACCGCGTTGCCGCTCATGGGGCCGCGACTGAACCACTACAAGCTCTGACGTGCATGTCAATCGCACAACGCTGCCGCCCCCGCTACAGCTGCTGAGGAGGGGGTGCAGGGAGGTTTAGTGGCGATATACGCGATTTCTTGATTATGCTCAAGCACAGATCTGTAATACTTTTCATTGCGATGCAGACAGGCGCAGTTCATTTTAAAGAGGCAGTTTTAGCGCATATTCAGACAGAAACGGGCTCGGGGAGCCGAGGTGTGTTGCCGTGGGCGTGTTTATCTGCTGAAGGTAACCACTGTGAAACAATCGCAAAAATGTATCTAATTAATAACATCTTTATGGAGCGTTCTGTTAATGTTACTCTGTACTGCTTTACCAGTTTTCTCTCACTTGTCATCCGACACAAATCAAATCAAACTACTTCGTGTTTGTATTTTGCGTAAATTTAGAAGCTTTGTTACGACAATTGAGTTATATATATATATATATATATATATATATATATATATATATATATATATATATATATATATATATATATATATATAAAACGGTAGCTATATATATTACTTATTTGTTTATTATTATTTTTAAGCTTGGGGGTGCGTCAACCTGGTTGGGACACAGAAGGGGGTGCATGGCTAAAAAAGTTTGGGAACCCCTGGTCTATTGGAACAGTGCTCGGGCTGAGGCTGATGACGTGTCACGAGCACACGAGAACGCTCAAGTACGCATATTGAGAAACGGCCATAAACTCAGATTAGGAACACACTTGTTTGGGGAGTATTAAACAGATAAAAATACTTATATGAGAAAAACAAATTAAAAAAGAAGACAAGTGGCAATATTATGAGAAAAACGTCATATTGTGAAAATTAAGGGGAACACTTCCTGAGTAGTAACAGTTATCAGATTTATTTTAGTCCTGGAGTAATAGGGCAAGGTAAGATTCTTTTAATTATTCTTATTCTTTATGAGAATAAAATGAGGAAATGAAAATATTACAAATATAAAGTATCTTCTGAGATTAAAGTCCCTCTCATACTGTTTAAGTATCTGAGTCTAACAGCAGATTTGCCACATTTAACATGGCGGACGCTCTGACTCATCCGCACCCAACGAGGCATCTACGTTTGAGATTTCGATTCCCGGAAATAAAACACGAAGCAGTTTGTTGAGTGAAGAAAACAAAGAAACATCAGCTGTTGATCATGTTGTTTGGTTCCAGTTCATCAATAATCTAATAATCCTGTAGATTATTCTTCAGACAGCAGAGATGAAACTTTGTGCTGAAATCAGAAGTGAACATGTTCTCCACACATCAGAGAGCAGAAACAAAGAGGAAAGTTCCTCAAGACAAAGTTCTGGTAGGAAACAAAGCAAACTTACAGTTTGTTCAGACGCTCCAAAGTGCTGAAGAACAAGATCTGAACAGACTGAGACCAAACAGAACCACCGTAGAACCAGACTGGGTGCCTCACTTACATCCGTTCAAAGCGGAAGTAACTTTGAGGAAGCTTGCATGACTGATGACATCACGGGTCACCTGGTTTGTGGTTTTTTCCTCTCAGACTAAAACAGTCAGCAGAGCGTCGGCAGTGATATCAGAGGCAGGTTGATAAAGTCTTGATGAGAAAGGAGAGAAGTTCTGCTGAAAATGTTTCCTGATCGTGTTTCCCGGCGTCATACACCCCTCCTCTGATGACGCCGCGGCTGCGTGTGAGCGGATTCACGGCGCGGTAAACAAGCTGCAGACAGAGCACCCCGCGCCCTCCTACTGATCACAGGGGACTGCAACCAGTTTATTTTGATATCTCAAACTGTATCCTGTTATAGGATAAAGTTTGAGTTATGTTTTTTACCCTCTCACCTTCCCTTTTTTTGTGGCCTCTATCTTTTCACAGAGTAATGGCAGCGCCCTGTGGTCACCTCGTGGTGACCTTCGCACCAAGGCCTCAGTAAATCGTCTCCCCCTGAAATTGTTGTGATGTTTGTTTGTTCATGTTATGGCGATTGTACTGAAACAACAATTTCCCCCTGGGATTATTAAAGTATGTCTGATTCTGATTCTGATTTCCTGCTCCAAACAGAGCAGGTTCATGGTATTTATACCTTTTCTAAATCTGCTTTGAAATCTTCTTTTGTCATTCATTCATTTATCATTCTCTCCATCACTTCACATGCATGAGAAGGTAAAGTTATGTATCTATAACTTCCTGGATTAGATCTCTCTTTCCCTGCTTTCAGGATTGGCACAATGATCGCTGCTTTCCAAGCTTTAGGTAAATTACTTTCTACCCAGATTCTGTTATTCCAATAAAACCGGTTTAGAAGATTTACTGAGGTGACTGATCATAATGGAGATGATTTGATCTTTACTTGGAGTTTATTTTCCCTGAGAGCTTTCTTCAGTTCTGATGATATGCAAACACATATTAATTGGTCCAAAATCTTAACATTTCACAAGTTAAGAACACAACCTAGAAAAAAAAGCAAAACAGAATTAAAACAGGAATTAATAATAAACAATATTTGAGACCAGTCTATGGCTTCAAGAACACAAGATATAGACTGAAAACAGTGTAGTTGGAACTGGAAGCTAAACTTTTAATACTTACTAATTTTTCTTTAACAGTCTCAAACCTTTATTTTAAGATTTTTATTACAAGTCATTGTCCACTAGTAATATTTTTATCTTACATTTACTTTTTTTGCTTTGGATTGATTGTTGTGCTGCACCTAACATTGCTTCACAGATATAAACATTTAAATAATCAAGATCCAAATAAAGATATTTTTTTTGCGTTTCTTCATGACTAATTATTTTGTATTTTTGTCAATCAGCACAATAAATATTGATCTTTTCAATTCAATTCAATTCAATTCAATTTTATTTATATAGCGCCAAATCATGAAACATGTCATCTCAAGGCACTTTACAAAGTCAAGTTCAATCATATTATACAGATTGGGTCAGATTATACAGATTGGTCAAAAATGTCCTATATAAGGAAACCAGTTGATTGCATCAAAGTCCCGACAAGCAGCAGTCACTCCTGGGGAACCGTAGAGCCACAGGGAGAGTCATCTGCATTGTACATGGCTTTGCTGCAATCCCTCATACTGAGCAAGTATGAAGCGACAGTGGGAAGAAAAACCACCCATTAACGGGAAGGAAAAACCTCCGGCAGAACCGGGCTCAGTATGAACGGTCATCTGCCTCGACCGACTGGGGTTACAGAAGACAGAACAGAGACACAACAAGACAGACAAACAAGCACAGAAGCACACATTGATCTAGTAATATGTTCTACATTAGATGGTAGTAGCGGGTGAGCCGTCTTCTCTGGATGATGTCACAGTTAACAGAACGCCAGACCAGGTGTACCTACTATGAAGAAAAAGAGAGAGAGCAAAAAGTTAAAAGCTGAAATGACGACAGTCATTTCAATGTAATACAATGCAAAACTGGAGAACAGTAGACTGAAGAACAGTAGAAATCAGTAGAGTGAGAAAATTAGACCCTGATGTCCTCCAGCAGCCTAGGCCTATCACAGCACAACTATAGAGATAGCTCAGGGTATGAGCCACTCTAACTATAAGCTTTGTCAAAAAGGAAAGTTTTAACATTAGTCTTAAAAATAGATAGGGCGTCTGCCTCACGGACCAAAACTGGGAGTTGGTTCCACAGGAGAGGAGCCTGATAGCTAAAGGATCTGCCTCCCATTCTACTTTTAGAGACTCTAGGAACCAGCAGCAGACCTGCAGTCTGAGAGCGAAGTGCTCTGTTAGGAACATACGGGGTAATCAGAGCTCTGATATATGGTGGAGCTTGATTATTAAGGGCTTTATACGTTAGAAGGAGAATTTTAAATTCTATTCTTGATTTAACAGGAAGCCAATGAAGGGAAGCTAAAATTGGAGAAATATGATCCCTCTTGTTGATTTTCATCAGAACTCTTGCCGCAGCATTTTGAATCAGCTGAAGACTTCGAACTGCATTTTGTGGACTTCCTGATAGTAAAGAATTACAATAGTCCAGCCTTGAAGTAACAAATGCATGGACTAGTTTTTCAGCATCACTCCTGGACAGAATGTTTCTAATTTTGGCGATATTCCGGAGGTGAAAAAAGGAAACTCTGGAAACCTGTTTAATATGGGATTTAAATGACATGTCTTGGTCGAAAACAACACCAAGATTTTTAACTTTATTACCAGAGGCCAAGTTAATGCCATCCAGATTAAGGGATTGATTAAGAACTTTATTTTTTGAAGACTCTGGCCCAAAGATTACAACTTCTGTCTGGTCAGAATTTAAATGCAGGAAATTTAAAGTCATCCAGCTTTTGATGTCATCAAGACATGACTGCAGTCGAAGTAACTGATTGGATTCATCAGGATTTATGGATAAATATAGCTGAGTGTCATCAGCATAACAGTGGAAATTAATCCCATGCTGTCTGATAATTTTGCCAATCGGAAGCATATATATAGTAAATAGAATTGGTCCAAGGACTGAACCCTGTGGTACTCCACAAGTGACCCTAGAGTTTGAGGAAGATTTATTATTAACATGAACAAACTGGAATCTGTCCGACAGATAAGATTTAAACCAGCCTAATGCTTTTCCCTTAATCCCTACAGTATGCTCAAGTCTTTGTAGGAGAATATTGTGATCAACTGTATCAAATGCAGCACTGAGATCTAACAGGACAAGTATAGACACAAGTCCATTATCTGAGGCCATGAGAATATCATTAGTGACCTTCACCAGAGCTGTTTCAGTGCTATGATGAGCTCTGAAGCCTGACTGAAACTCCTCAAGTAGGTCATTACTTTGTAAATGTTCACATAGTTGATTAGCAACTACTTTCTCAAGAATTTTAGATAAGAAAAGAAGATTAGATATAGGTCTGTAATTTACTAACTCATCTTGATCAAGAGATGGTTTCTTAAGTAAAGGTTTAATAACAGCTACTTTAAAAGCCTGTGGTACATATCCATTTACCAAGGATACATTAATCATGTCTAAAATAGGACCACTGATCAGAGGGAATACCTCCTTAAACAACTTGGTTGGGATTGGGTCTAACATACAGGTAGAAGGTTTAGATGAAGCTAAAATTTTAGATAGCTCAGAAAGCTCTACTGCTTTTAAACAGTTCAGACACTGCGCAGGTTCTAAGGATTCCTCCAATGCTGCCTCACTTACTGAGGATGAGGTAATCATGTTTGGGAGGATGCCAATTATTTTATTTTTAATGGAATCAATTTTATTTATGAAGAATCCCATAAAATCATTACTGCTAAGAGCTAAGGGAATGGATGGATCAACAGAGCTGTGGCTCTGAGTAAGTTTGGCAACTGTACTGAAGAGAAATCTAGGATTATTCTTATTCTCCTCAATTAATGATGAAAAATATGCTGCTCTAGCTCTGCGAAGGGTCTTGTTATACAACAATAGACTGTTCTTCCAGATTAGGTAGGATTCCTCTTGGTGTGTAGAGCGCCATTTTCTCTCCAATTTCCTAACATTGTGCTTCAAGGAACGCAGCTCTGAATTAAACCAAGGAGCCAGCTTCCTGTGAATAATCACCTTCTTTTTCAAGGGAGCTACATTGTCTAATGCAGAACGCAATGACGAAGTCATACCGTTTACAAAGACATCTATTTGTGAATTGGAAGAAACAACATTGCTGCTATCTGCAGGGCATTTCTGCAATACGGAGGATATTAAAAAGGGGACAGACTCTTTAAGTTTTGATACAGCATTATCCGATAAAGATCTACTATAATGGAACCCTCTTTTGGGGGTGGAGAACTCAGTTAGATTAAACTCAAATGTTATTAAAAAATGATCAGATAGGACAGGGTTGTGAGGAAATACTGTTAATTCTTCACAATCAATGCCATATGTCAGAACAAGGTCTAAAGTATGGAGCCGAGAGTGCGTCGGTTCATGCACATTTTGAGCAAAACCAATTGAATCTAGGATAGTTTTAAAGGCTACACTAAGGTTATCACATTCTGTGTCAACATGGATGTTAAAATCACCCACTATAATAGCCTTATCAGTATTTAACACCAAATCAGATAAGAAATCTGACAACTCATCCAAAAACTGAGTGTAAGGGCCTGGTGGACGATACAAAACAACAAACAGAAGAGGTTTTATTGCTTTGCAGCTTGGATGAGGGAAACTGAGGGTTAAATGTTCAAAAGAACTGTAGTTATTAATTGGCCTGGGACTAATTAATAAATCAGGCTGAAAGATAGTTGCCACTCCTCCTCCTCTTCCCACAGATCTGGGAATGTGGAAATTTGAATAATTGGAGGGAGTTGACTCATTTATACTAACGTAGTTCTCTTGTAGCCAGGTTTCTGTGAGACAAAACAAATCAATCTGTTTATCAGAAATCAATTCGTTAACTAACAAAGTCTTTGGAGGGAGACACCTTACATTTAATAGACCACATTTAATTGTTTTATTTTTAGGTTCAAGGTGAACCGTATTGATTTTTATTAGGTTTTTATGATTTGTTCCTTTTAGATAAGTTTTTGATCTGTTAAGTTTTGGCCGTGGGAAAGACACCGTCTCAATAGGATAATGGATGGGTAACAGTACAGAAGCTGCAGAGAGGTGTGTTAAACTACGGCTCTGCTTCCTGGTCTGGACCCTGGATTGTCAGCATTTAGGAGGACTAATAAATCCGGCCAGATTTCTAGAAAGAAGAGCTGCACCATCCAAAGTAGGATGGATGCCGTCTCTCCGGATCAGACCAGGTTTTCCCCAGAAAGTTCTCCAGTTATCAATGTAGCCCACGTCGTTTTCAGGACACCACCTAGACAACCAGCGGTTGAATGATGACATGCGGCTAAACATGTCATCACTGGTCAAATCAGGCAGGGGACCAGAGAAAATTACGGAGTCCGACATTGCTTTAGCAAACTCACACACCGAAGCAACACCAACTTTAGTGACCTCCGATCGGCGTAATCGGGTGTCATTACCGCCAGCGTGAATAACAATCTTACTGTATTTACGCTTATCCTTAGCCAGCAGTTTTAGGTAAGATTCTATGTCGCCCATTCTGGCCCCTGGCAGGCATTTAACTATGGTCCCTGGTGTCTCTAGTGCCACGTTTCTGACTATTGAGCTCCCAATAACCAGGATCGGCTTCTCAGCGGGTGTGTCGCTGAGTGGGGAAAATTTGTTTGAAACGCAGACGGGTTGGTGGTGAACTGGGGGCTGAAATCTAGAGCTATGCTTCCTACGAACTGTCACCCAGCCGGCCTGCTTACCCGGCTGCTCGGGTGCTTCTGGAGGACCACTAAGTGAACTAACGCTAGGTCTATGTGGCTCCGCGCTAGCAGAGGGGCGGCTATCAGCTGGTCTTTCCATAGCACGGAGCCGGGACTCTAATTCTGACACCCTCGCCTCCAAAGCTACAAAAACACTACATTTATTACAAGTACCATTATCACTAAAGGAGGCAGAGGAATAGCTAAACATCTGACACAGAGAGCAGGAGATAAGGGGAGACTTAGTCAGAGACGGAGAAGCTGAAGTAATAGTAGGAGAGGAAGCCATTGTGGAGCTAAAGCTAGGCTAGGCTAAAGCTAGGCTAGCGCCCTTCTACCACGCCAAGAGAGCAAACCGTGAAACACGAGGAATTCCCAAGCGTGATGTGCAGCAACAGAAAATGTTTTAAAAGTGCTTATGTGTTAGAAACAGATGTTACAGCAAAGAGATTAAAGATAAAAGCGAGAGAATCTGGAGCAACAAACCGTTGCTCACGCAGTGAAAACAGGAAGTGATACAATACGCCTTACCGCAAACAGGAAGTGACGTCAGATCAAACCTCTGTTAGAGAAACCAACTCTAGATCCATGGATAATAAGTCCCTAAAGGATCAGAACTAATCCACTGGTTCTGGAAAAGATAATTGAAAATGGTTCTGATGAACAAATGTATGACTTTCTGAGGAAATGAATCTCTTCAGTGATTTCTAGTCAGGCTTCAGACCACAGCACAGAGACTGCACTGCTAAACGTTTACAATGATGCTCATCTTGACTGGAATGGCTCCAGAACTCCTCTGTTGGTTCTACTGGATCTCAGTTCTGCTGAACACAGTTCATCACAACATGTTGATGATCCAACTAGAACACTGGCTGGATTATCTGGTTCTGGGCTAAACTGGTTCACACCATATTTGGCAGACATGGATAACTTTGTGTCATTTGGTAAATAAATATAAATCTGGACCAACAAAAAATTAAACGTGGGGTTCCTCAAGGATCCATTTTCAGCCACTATTATTTCTCCTCCATCTGATGCCAACAGGTCAGATTCTAGAGTTCTCCAGCATCTCCTAACATCCATGCTGACTACATGTGACTTGTAATCTCCATGTTGCTGCTGAGCCTGGCTCACTGCACTCACTGAGTCAGTGTGTCCATAATATCAATGAGCGCATCAGTCACAATATGCTACAGCTTCATGCAGACAGAAAACATCATTTTTAGTCCAGAACTGTGAGCATCTAGATCAGTGGTCAGCTAGACTCTATGAAACATGAAGCTTTGACCACATTTCTGTTATTTTAGTCTCTCTGCACTGGCTGCCTGAACATTTTAGGATTCATTTTAAAATGCTTTTATCTGCTTCTAAAGCTCTAAATGGCCTTGCCACACATTAGCTGTCTGAACTAGTACATCCTGCACATCCTCTGTTCCCTCAGGTCACTGATCAGCTGATCCTGAGTCAGCCAAAGATGAAGCTTAAGCTCAGGGTGACTGAGCTTTAGCTGCAGCAGATCTAGAATTATGAAACAACCTTCCCTTGGACATCAGACAGTTCTCCTCCCTGTGTTTCACATTCATTTATAAAACCATCTATTCTCATTGACCTCTGACACCATCAGAGACTTTAAACTGATCTGATTATCATTAATAGTATTTTGATTCTCTTTCCTTTTAATTAATTTTTTACAGATTTTATGATTGTTAGATTATTTTAGCATAGGGCTGTTCATTTGTTTTACTTATTGATTTTAATTTCCTTAATTTATTTATTAAAACACTTTAAAACAATCACAGTTGCACATGTCAGATGCAAAACAGTTAAAATATTAGAATTAACATTGTTTTAATTGTAAAAACAAGAAGTCTCATGCTGTGTTTTAGGCCAAAGAGTAAAAATTTGTTCAAGTTTTAAAGTTTAATGTCTTGTTATGTTATCATACGGCTGCTGTTTATTCATATAGAGTAATTTGGTTCTGTGGTGCTGAAAGTGCTCTATAAATAAAGCTGGGATGGTACTGGGTCTAAAAACTGGAGAACAGAACATAAAGCTGGCCTTAGTTTTAGTCTTGGATCTAAATGTTCCACATTACTTCTGACATGATGGAGCGAGTCTGTTGAAGCTAGATGCCTTTCTCAGGGTAGGGCTGCATGTGAACGCTGCTACTTTCTGCTACATCACGTTGGCTCCATGCACGGCTCTGCTCAAAGCAGCAAAACAGGAACTATTTCTCTGGAAGTTCATGTTTCTAGTTCTGTTCAGTGTAGTTCTAGAGCTCAGAAACACTTTCTACCTTCACCTGCAGAGGAAACACAAATCATTCATCTGCACATCAGCTCTGATCATCTGATGACGTCACAGCTCACCTGGTTTGTAGTTTTCCTTTCAGACTAAAACAGTCAGCAGAGCGTCTGCAGTGATATCAGAGGCAGGTTGATAAAGTCTTGATGAGAAAGGAGAGAAGTTCTGCTGAAAATGTTTCCTGATGGCGTCCTGAGGAGAAATGAGCCCAGAGAACAGAGCTGCTGGTTGCTTCCTGCTGCAGGAACTGCTCAGACTGGTCTGGCTGAGTGGGAGTCAGAGGAAAGTTCACCTGCTGACGTCTGAAGACATGAAGCCTTCTCATGACTCCCAGTGTGAACACAAACACTCTGCTGCTGTTTAAATGGCTTCATTGTTGTTCTGCTGATCCAGCTTCTGTTCAGCTCTGATGGAACCACAACCTGCTTTAACTGGGAACCAACTGGACTCTTCATTGCTGGAGATTTGTCTCCCTCTGCTGGTAAAAAGATAAACTGCATGATGTCTGATTATTAAACCCATTTGCTGCGTTTTTAAATGATCCAAACATGTCAGTGATGGTAAAAAGTGAGCAGAACCACAGTCAGTTCTAAGCTTTCATTTATCAGGACATGAATAAAAGATCATCTGTTCCTCAGCAGCTCTTAAAATGAGGGAAATACAACAGCAGCACAGATTCCATTGGGTCATTATTTAGTGAACAGAACCAGAAGCAGAACCCTGAAGCAGTGAGTGAAAAACTAAGTCCATCCTTTCTGCTTCCACAGCAGGTCAGAGGCTCAGTAGCTGCAAGGAGCTGCTGATCACATGACAATCTGCACTTTAACCATTTTTAGCCCTTTAACACTAAACAACAATTAGTTGATGCTTTGCTGGAATTATGGCATCAAAACAGAAAAACAAGATAAAAACCAAGAATCCACTAAAAACGCAAACTAACACCAAATAATGATAGAAATCCATCAAAGTAACAAAGTAAACTGTAGTCCTTAATATCAGCACACTGCTGCTGCTAAAATGAGCCGTTGTTCTAATGCAGATTATTACTAGAGCTCCTAGAGAATTATTTCTCCTTATTTTAGTGCTGCTGAGCAGAGTGTCGACAGTCTCTGGTTAAAATCAGCATCAGCTGAGGATGTTCTGAAGATCCAGGTTGAAACCCTGATTTCATTTGAAACCATCAAAGTGAATTTAAAGTCAGAGTCAGAGAAAAGAGCAGAGAGGAGGCAGCTTGGTCCAAACTCCTTCTTTCCACCTGCAGCTGTTTTCCAGCTGTTCTCCACAGGTGGAGGCTGGATGTTTGGGAGGAGAGAAGCGGCACATTAAAGCTCCAGATGTTCACAGCTGGATTCTTCCCACAGCAGCTGGAACAATTGCACAGATGAAATGATTGAGTCCTGAAATATGGGATGTTTGGATGTGATCAGGTCTGCAGATGCCACTGACTGGGATTTGTGAAGAAAATGTCTCTCAGAGCTGTGAAGAGCTGTGCTTCTTTAGAGGGAAAGCTCTGAAATCTTCACTCCTCCCATCCAGTGGTGTTCAGGTGGGCTCAATGGAGCGCACCCAGCAGGACTTGATCTGAATCAACTCCATTTGATTTCTAAGCACAAAGAAAAAGTCTCTAACAGTTCTGTGTGTATTGATGGAAAATGGCTTTTAGTAAAAAGCTCCAAGTGTGGATCAGATTTCTGAGCTTCAGCAGCAACCAGAACTGTTGCTTAAAGCTGAAGTTAGAAGTCAGAGAAAAGCTTCAAAAGAAAATCAAAGCAGCGACTCAGACGTTCTTTCCTTCCATGAAGCTCATTGATTGTTGGCAACACATCACACACAGCACAGTAGAAACATGAAGCTTCTGCTTTTAAAAGCAACTCATGGCTTTCATCTTTTCAGCTTTTAGTGCAACACAAACATCTGGACTAAAACTGATGTGAGAGCAGCTTCTGGTTCCTGAACAACGGCTCTGGAACGTTGATTTCTGCACTTTTCCAGCATCTGGAACATTCCAGCTCCACAGTTCACATGTTAGCTTGCTGTCAATGTTGCTAGTAAACCTTTAGTACGTGTTCAGTGGACAATTTGGATTCAGCTTGACAGGAGAACACCTCCAGATGTTACTCAACACATTTCATTAAGATATGATGTGGAATTTCACATTTAAAGCTCATCAACATATGACTTTACAATTCTATTGATCAAAACTGCTGAGGTTTACATTGCCACACTATGTACATACTAATTACACAGAAAATAAAACAAGGTCCAGAAAAAGCTGAACTAGAAACAGGTATAAAACAAGTATAAAATGTTGAAATGATGAAGAACATTTCCATAGTTTGCTGCCACAGAACTTTGGTTCCAACAACACAATAGACGGTTCCAGCTGGATTCCCTCAGAGCTTTCAGGACATCTTCTTGTCAGCCTAGGCACGGCTCATGGAACCATCTGCCACACGTGTCCCTGGATCTGCACAACAACTTACAGAATATACACATTAGGGGACAAGGAGGTGGCTTTTGCTGGCTTCATACTATCTTTTCATCGTCACATTTGGTTATTGAACAACTACAGAACGGGTCAAGCTATGTTCCAGAAAATGAGTTTTTATCAAATCAATAAATGATTAAAATCTGGGAGTCAGCCCCAGGTAAGATGGCCGCCACATCAGCTCAGCTACTGGGAAGCTTAATGAAATGAACTCAAAGAATTTCACATGTATTGTTTTCTAGATTTCTGTGGAGGTAAATGTTCTTCATCCAAACACTGACTTCTACAGCCAATCACTTTACTACCTTTGGAACACAGAGAAATGACTTTTAAAAGTCACAGCTGCTTCTTTGATGAAGTTATCTCAGTAATATGTTCATAGGAAACTCTCCTAAAGTAATCCCTGAGGATTTTCCCTCACCACATCATCATTATCATCATTATCTTTTTACAGTGTATTCTAAATACTGATATATCTATAACAATGGCACATAAAACATGTGAACACAAATCGCTTCATTTCACATATTCCACTAAAACAGTACATCCAATAACATCCAATTAAAAGTAATATTATTATTTTTTCATTTTAAAAGCCTTGATGATCTGCTTTCCCTCAGTGACTGTTAGACCTGTATTTTTACTTTATGCTCTAAAACTAAGTCAGTTCACAGATTCACAACGTTCTGAATAAGCATTGTTACTGAGGTACAGGTATACAAATGACTAAATAATTACAAATGCTAATGCGAGTGAGCAATCAGGCCTTCATCTGACTTAGTAGCTGACTAAGCTGGCATTTAGTTACCTGCAGACAATCTGAAAGCCGTCTACTGTTTTCATGTTGCAGATCCTGCTGAGGATTAGCTGAATATAGCATGATCACACGTCCATTATGACACCATGAAATGCTCCACATGCTGAGGATTCAGTTACTAAACGGCAGAAAATCAGCACCAAACAATACATTTACTCAGCCAGTTTGTAACTGGAGGCTCTGGCTGCTTTTACCATAGAACACAAGGAGCAGTTGTTCCATGAATCAAAGTCTACAATGGCAGAAAATAGGTAACATCACCTTTATGGTTCCATGTGTTCCATCCACTAAGATCAGCTCCATGTTCAGAGGTCACACTACCACATCTTCATAGAAAACAAGCTTCCATCCTTTTCTTTTGCTGCTATGTGTTAAACTACAGGATCATTGTTATCTGTGAACATCCAGATCATATTTATAATGAAGCAATGCAGTTTGCAGACAATCCCAATGAAGTGTGACAGAGTTTGTGAAAACCAAATGATCTGCTGAAGCTAGATGTGGCCAGCAAGGCAACAGGGATGCAGCTACGCTGTTTTTCTCTGCCCACATCATCCAACCTATTGCTGGGACATTTACAGTAAAGCTTAACACTTCAGGGCCAACCTAAAAACCTGCCTTTGTTACACATGCAGAGAATCTTTATTACTACATAGAGACCAACATTTTAAGCTCTGCTCATTTTGAAGAAGATTCTTGACATTCTTTGGAAGAGTTAAATGTGACAGTGATGTGTGTTTGAAATGTGAAATAAATGCAGTTTATGTAAATAGTAAATGGTTTCATATTTATGAAGGTGTGCTGTGAATCCTTGAATAAATAGCTTTTTACCTCTTGGTGGACCTTTTAAATTCTTTTTTGTCTGGGCCATCTTTTCAACTACCTTAGTGATTTCAACCAGATGTTGACAGTGAACACCTCATGCGTATACGGAGCTCTAGAATGATTCCAGTTGCTTTATGTCGTTGCCGTTGCTCTCTCTAGCTGCCCTTTTGTCTTCTAATGCTCCAGTTTAGTTCAACTCTGGCTACATTTCACCGTGTTAACTCCAAAGTTGTTGCAGTCCGCCCTCATCATTCTTCCTTCAGCCAAGATGCGGCTGACACTCATGTTTGTGTGGAAGCAGAATAATAATCAAATATTAAGAAGAAGCTGCTGCATATGTCTCTATGCTTGCATCCAAAGCCTTGAGTGAAGGCGTATCATGAAGGGGAGAAGTTGCCAGGTTCCATATTTCATAAACTGTTTCTGTTGGGACTCAACTGGATGGCGTAATGCCCAAAGCTTCTGACCACAGATGTGCTTAATGCCACAATTTCTGCCATGCAGTGAGAGGCGTTTTAGTACCAAATGTTTCCCTCCTACATGCACTCTGGACTGGAAACACTGAGAGCTACTTTTTAGGATCTGATTGAATGTGACTTTGTAAAGAGCCTTGAGATGACGTGTTGTGAACTGGCGCTGTAGAAATAAAATCTAATTGAAGTGAAAACATTTTAGTGTGGTTATTGTGGAGCATTACCTGATCACTGCTTGTTCCACAGGCTAAAAAACATTCTTTGGGGATTTAACAGGACATGAAGTTTCTTTTTCTTTGTCTCTATGTAACTATAAATGTCATCAAATAGTCGGCTTTTATCACTTCCATGCGTTTCATATTCCACATGACATAAATGTCTTAATGTGGGCGTGGCCAGCAGATTTTGTAGCATCTCCCTAAACAGAGCTTAGACACTGAAACAAGGTTTACCACTTTGCAATATACTCTAGTTGCATATTCTATATATTAGCTCTACATGGCAATATTTAGCCATAAAATCCCTGCCTGGTCCTACCTGATGCCGTCAGTATTTGTTCACCCAGAGCAACTCTTTCCTTTTCCATGTTCTTTTTGATGTAGAAAAGCTGATGGCTGGAATATTTGGAAAAGCTTTCCTCACTTCCCTTGTGATCTAAAAAAGGTAGAATATTAATTTTGTATTATTTGTAATATTCAATATTTTTTTTCTGTTGTAGTTGCATATTTCTGCCAGCAGGGAGCGTATTCACAACTACAAGCTCTACGCGCTTCTTCTTTTGTCTTTTTTCTCTTTGCGCTGATGCCGTTACTGCAGTTTAGAGAGAGTTAGAACAGGAGGCGTCAATCTAACTAGTTACTAAGTAAATACTGATTAAAACTGTATTATATCTTGAGTTATTGATCCTAGGAGATTATCTGCACCTGCCAGGAGGGTTTCTGGTTGCGGGACATCACCGTGTTGTTGTGTTTTGTCGAGTGAAAACTGCGGTGAGTAATGATGATTAGCGCTTAGCATAGCATGCTAACTACTGCTGATTCTGGCTGATTGCTCACTGATTTCATGGAGAAAGTATCTTTGTTATATTGTTATGCTTGGAGATGATGTTTAAAACCAGCTGGAGACAGATGAAGGTATATGAGTGAATTGAGGATGTAAAAAAAAAAGTGTTTTGTGTAAATTATCTGTGTTAATTGAGCTATTGCTGCATGTGATTTGTACTATTACTATATGCCAACTATTGCTATATAGTTAAGCGAGCTGGTTTTATGAGCTAAAACAAGCAACAGTGTGCTTTTGAGTTATTGAGCGACAGTAATTTAATGAATGATTAACAAACATGATTGAAATGTGATTTAAAATAATTCATATACACCATTTTGTGTGTGTGGGCTGTTTAAAAATTAATTTTATAGCTTTATGTGATACTTTGTCAATTTCAATGGTTCACGTTCATTGATTTAAGATTAAAAAGAGGATAAATAGTTGTTGATTTGGGTAAATGTATAAAAAGAGAAAGAGATTAATGTAAAAGCTGCTGCTCTATGCAGGTAGTTTTTTTTGTATGAGTCGGTTTTGATCACTGATCTCTATTATACACTGGAGTGCTAATAGCCGCTGTTAGAACGAGTCGCTGTTAAGCCACCAGCCGCCATATTGGTACCTCCTATTTTCCTCCAGTAACTAGGGAATATGTGCGCTACAGCATCGAATAACGAGGATTTTATCATGTTCAGGGGGCTTAAAACTTTTAAAATGTCAAATGCCATATACTTTTATGTTATGTTCTAAAACTATCAAGTACTGAGAAAGTCATGTGCTGAAATATTTTGCATTTTATTTATTGAAATATATATATAACATTTATAAATATATAAATAACAATACACAAACATATATTTACATATATGTATACATATATATACATATACACATACTTATATATAAGTTATATATATATATATATATATATATATATATATATATATATATATATATATATATATGGATGCTGTGATAGCTGCTCACTGCTCCCTAAGGGATGGGTTAAATGTAGAGAACAGATTTCACTGGAATGTATGTTACAATAAAGATTATTATTAAATATTTATGGATATACCAACACTAGTCAGAATAAGTTGCTAATGTTAAAGCTAACTGATGTTATTTCTGAATATCAGGAAATGTACTCTTCAGATTTAATTGTGGTAGGTGGTGATTATAACCTGACAGCAGATGACTGGATAGACAGATGTCCTTTTAGATGCACTAAGAAATGGTTGAATCCTACTTTGTGTGAAATTAGCAACTTCAATAATCTCATAGATTTATGGAGAGACAAAAATCCTGGTGCTCTGGTAACATAAATGATTTATTCAGGAAATCTGAAATGACTGAAGACGACAGATGTAAAAGCAATGAGATGTTCTATATGGTAAAAAGGCACAAGGTGCTGACATCAGATCTGGAGCTAAATAGAAAGAGGAAGGTGAAAAAAAATTCATCTTATTTTAGTGACCTAGAAAAAAATAGGCCAGAAAGAAAGAACATAAATTCATTATTTATAGACAACAAAGAATTCACAGATCATAAAGTTATTTCAGAGGAAATTCACATATTTTACTCAACGTTATATTCAGCTGAATACAATCCAATGAACTCCAACATTTTCTAGAATAAATTAAAGAACATTTCCCAATAATAGATGCAGCTTTGAAGGAAAACTGTGAATCTGGTTTTAGACTGGAAGAATTAGACAGAATGATGAAAAAACTGCTGCACTGATCACAGATCAGTTAAAAGATGTTTTTTCTCAGATTCTAAGTGAAACACAGTCTGGTTTTCTTAAAGAGAGATCTATCCACAACAAGCTGAGACTGGTTCTAGATCTGCTGGACTAAGAACATCTGCTGGAGGATGACGGAGTCGTTTTCTCTCTGGATTTTTATAAAGCTTTCCATGGTTGAACAGCCCTTTATCTAAAAAGCTTTGGAGGATTTTGCTTTTGGAGAAAAGTTTAAAACAACTTCAGTAGCTTTACACCCCTGATACTCTTTGTGCGACTTGTCATGCCTGATCTGGCGGCTTGCAGCTCATAATCCTGTATAAAACTATAACACAGTCAAGGCAATAAATATTTAGGTGGTAGCGTCTTCTTTACGGCCTGTTCACAACGCTGCCACGCTTGATGACTGACGTGAAGCTAGCGCACATCCTCGGCCTTCTGCATCACTAGGTTACATGAGCAAAATGGATGGATTTCTACTAAAAAACGGACAAAAACCAGATGGACAGAGCCACAGTGTTGTGGGTAACACAGAGGATAAAGATTCAGAGGACGAGGAAGACGAAATTAAACAGGAAGATGACGCGGGAGAGGAGGCAAGCAGGCAGGAGCACATTCACAGTAAAAAGATCAAGAAAAAGCCAAAAGTGAGCGTACTCTGCAGCAGAGCTTCAGCTACAGTGGTTTAGTTGAAGTTTTGGAGCTGAGTGGGGGGTTTGATTCCAGGTTCAGTGATGTGAATGAACATAAGGGCATTTTTAATCTTAGTGAAAATCCCTTTCATGTGGATATATCCTCTCTTACATCAACCATCACACAGCTCTGCCCTAACAGTCGCGCCTCTCTTCAAAGTGAAATAATTGAGCTGCAAGCAAATGACTTTCTCCAAGCTGAACACAGAGCAGGTGTTGGTAACTTCTGGAGCTTGGTTTCTGAAGCAGACTTTGCCAACTTCAAAGCACTCCTACAGAAGGTGATGTCTTTCTTGGTGAGCACATACACATGTGAGTCAACATTTTCAACCATGAACATTATCAAGAGGAAACAGAGACACAGACTGACCAACGCTCACCTTGAATGCCTCACTATAATCACAACAACAAGCTACAAATACAACATGAAGAAGGTTAAGGACATGCATGCCAGCTTCTGCTCTTCCCTCTATTAAGGTAAATAAACACTTTAATTAAAGTGGGTTCTGTGGCACTTTGGATGGAACATGTTGGGATTCATTTTCAATAAAATTATAATCTAAAATATATTGACTGTGCTGTTTTTAATGTGGGGTAGCCAGTATTTAGGTAAAATGGTTTACCTAAGGTGGCAGCCTTACCCTGGTGGAGGGGTTTGATTGTCCCAATGATCCTAGGAGCTATGCTGACAGGGGCTTTAAGCCCCTAGTAGGGTCACCCAAGGCAGACAGGTCCTAAATGAGGGACGAGACAAAGAGCAGCCCAAATCCCCCTTATGATGAGTAACATTAATGGATCTAGTGTTCCCTCGCCCGGACGCGGGTCACCGGGGCCCCACTCTGGAGCCAGGCCTGGAGGTGGGGCACGTTGGCGAGCGTCTGGTGGCCGGGCTTTTACCCATGGAGCCCGGCCGGGCTGGAATGAGATCCCGGATACAAGCGGCTGAAATGAGTTATCTCCGTAGTATGTATGGGCTCTCCCTTAGAGATAGGGTGAGGAGCTCAGTCATCCGGGGGGCCGCTGCTCCTCCA
Source organism: Fundulus diaphanus (assembly GCA_037039145.1). NCBI lineage: Eukaryota > Metazoa > Chordata > Actinopteri > Cyprinodontiformes > Fundulidae > Fundulus > Fundulus diaphanus. The sequence continues at coordinate 60,237,491 of CM073121.1, read as the reverse complement.
CGTCGAGAGGAGCCAGTTGAGGTGGCTCGGAAATCTGGTTAGGATGCCTCCTGGACGGCTCCCTGGTGAGGTGTTCCGGGCACGTCCCACCGGGAGGAGGCCCAGGGGAAGACCCAGGACACGCTGGAGGGACTATGTCTCCCGGCTGGCCTGGGAACGCCTAGGGATTCCCCCGGAGGAGCTGGCCCAAATGGCTGGGGAGAGGGACGTCTAGGCCTCCCTACTGAAGCTGCTGCCCCCACGACCCGACCCCGGATAAGTGGAAGAAAACGGACGGACGGTTTACTTATGTCAGTGACTTGGTAAATTGTGGTAACAGTGGCTCTCCTCTTGACCTTGGTCTGCCAATATGGCTCCTGTGAAAAAATGAGTGAGTATCACTGCTTTACACGGACATCAATAGATCAGCATTTTACCTTCAGGAACTTCTAAAGGTTTTGATGTTAAAAGAGGAATCCATCAATGTTGTTGTGCGCGTTCACACGTTTCCTGTGTAAAACTAAAAGTCCAGAACAGGAAGAAGTTGTGATGTGGAAATGTTCCATGTGGTTCTGTTGTTGGTGTTGGTTCAGCTTCTGGTTTGGTGCCGCAGGAGTTTAGCTAGAAAATGAAAAACTTCAGTCTGTCCAAGTCAGCAGTTTGGAAGTAAAGAAGCTGATTTTAGTCCCAGACTGTCAGCGTCGGCTCTTCTTTCATTCTCAACGTGTTTTCAAGGTTTGGAAAGATGGAGCAGAAATATCATTTCATCGCTGCTTTGAGTTTCTGCTGCTGATTTATTCAACTAAAGAACAAAATCTGTCATTTAAAACATCTCACAAAGAAGATGGAAATGTTTTACTGTAAATTAGGACTTTTTAAAAGTCAGGGTTGATAGAAAAAATCTGTTTTATTGAAACAAGCGTCAGAGTTTTATTGAAATATTAAAAATTGATCAGAGGAACAAAAGAGAATGAGCAGTAAATGAATCAAACACAGAAGAAAATCTGTTTATTGCTCATTAAAACACATGAAGTAGAACTTCAGCAAATATACAAAAGGAAGATTTAACATCTGAATGTAAAAAGTGTTTAGAAAAATAGGAGCCGACAGAAACAGATAATGTCCAGAGATTGAGAAAAACTGGGCAACATTTCAATGAAATCTGACTGATGAATTGTGAGTTAGCCTGGCCAAAGTGGCTAAAAGGAAGGCAGTCAGGCAAAAGATATCCAGTGCAGCAAGTGGTTTATTCACAAAAAGGTGTTGGAAAAAAATATTTACAAAAAATCTCAAAAAAGAACTAAAAGGTTTAACATGGCTAAACAGATCAAAACTGAACATAAAGCAACCAAAATTAATGTCACGTGCACACTGCTACACTGACCTGGTTCTCCCTCTCTCTCTCTCTAGAACCTCTCAATTGCTTGTCTTTTATACCTTCCCCCACCAAGGTAGACAAAATGGCCTCCGATGGACTCTCCCACACAGGCACCCCCAAACAATTGATACATTCCCTATCATTGTTTAACTTAATACAGTTCAGTACGATATCTGAATATGACACAATGCAAATTGAAATACAAACAGCATGAAATTATACAATGCCAAAACGCCATCAGAAAAAGACTAAAGTAGCTATTTATTCTCCCTCTTCAGTTGGTCTCTTCCTGTGCCAATCCTCCAACAGGAAGGCCTAATTTCCAGGAAGTGAGGTAACACCTCCTCCTGCAACACATCAGGTAAATTCACTAAAATAAAATACACAAGATAAATGAAAAACAATTACAAACAAACGGAATGATTTAAACCACGATGTTATAGTAAATAATCATTAGAAATGCAAAACATAAACAAACCCGGGATAGTATATATTTGCAAACTAAAGACTAAATGCAATATGGCTAAATCAAAACAAATCAGAATGTTACCAAATGTATATAAACAGACAAATGGTGTTCTCACCCACTTTGTCACACACTCCCCCCCCCCCCCCCCCCCCTTAATACCGTTACTCCTCTGAGTCACGGGACAGGAAGTCAGCAATGACATTCTTGTGTCCTGGTCTATACTGGATCTGGAAACGAAAGGGCTGAAGGGACAAATACTATCTGGTTATCCTTGCATTTGTACCTTTCATTTTGTGAATCCATTGCAACGCCCGATGATCAGTTTCAAGAACAAACTCTTTTCCAATGAGATAATACCTCAACGAATCTAAAGCCCATTTAATAGCCAATGCTTTCTTTTCAATCGTTGAGTACCTTATTTCTCTAGGAAAAAGTTTCCTGCTTATGTACTGAACTGGCAACTGCTGTCCTTCCTCTCCTTGAAGCAAAACAGCTCCTAGGCCGACCTTAGAGGCATCTGTTTGCACTGTAAAGGGAAGATTCAAATCTGGACATTGCAAAACAGGTTTCTGACACAGACAGTTTTTCAAATCATTGAATGCAGTCAGTTTCCTCAGTCCACTTAAGCTTCGTAGGACTAGATTTTCTCGTCATGTCTGTCAGTACAGCAGCTCTTGAAGAAAAGTCTGGAATAAGTCTACGGTACCAGCCTAGTAATCCCAAAAAGGATCTCAATCTTTTCTTGGTATTTGGTAATGGTGCTGCAGCTATTGCATCCACTTTCCCAACCTGTGGACGGATACCACCCCCTCCTATCACATACCCCAGGTACTGCACCTCAGGTTTGGAAATGTGACACTTCTTGGCATTTATAACAAGTCCAGCATTCTTAATACGTTGCAACACATCATCCAGATGTTTCAGATGATCCTCCCATGTACGACTAAAGATAACAATATCGTCAATGTATGCAGCTGCACATTGTTCTGCACCTCTTAAAACTTGGTCCAATAACCTTTGAAATGTTGCCGGCGCTCCGTGCAAACCAAAAGGCATTACTGTGAATCTAAACAAACCACTTGGTACTCTAAATGTTGTTAAGTCCTTTGAAGATTCTGACAATGAAACCTGACAATAACCTTTACAAAGGTCAAGGGTCGTCAGAAAGTTAGCATTTCCCAAACGATCAATTAGTTCATCAACCCTCGGCATTGGATAAGGATCAAAAGCAGATACAGAATTTAACTTAGAAAAGTTTACACAAAATCTAAGTTTAGAATCATCTTTCTTTGGGACAAGCACTACTGGACTACACCACTCACTATATGATGGCTCGATGATTCCTGCAGCCAGCATCTCCTCAAGCTCAATTCTTTAGTTCCGGTAACAGCTTAGCTGGAATGTGGCAAGTGGTATCTCTGATTGGCTGTTGGTCTGGAGAATGCAGAGTAATCTTGTGTTCAATGAGGTGTGTCCGACCTGGTTTCAAACTAAAGAGTTCCTCTGTCATAAGTGACTGCAGTTTGCAATGTCTTTCCCCTGATAAATGAAGGAGGTCTGGAAATACAGATTCAACCACTGAAGGAGGAAAGTACTGCTCCTGAGGGTCTTCTTCATCCACAACCGTGCACGCCCACATAGATGTTGCTTCCTGTGGCTGATCTGTCCATTCCTTCAACAGATTAACATGAAAGACTTGATGGGTCTTTCGACGCTCTGGCAAATAAAGCTCATATGTGACTGGACCTGTCTTCTTTGTGATTTGGTATGGTCCTTGCCACTTTGCAAGAAGACTGCTCTCAGAGGTTGGCAACAGTAGAAGAACCTTTTGGCCTTCACTGAAAACTCTTCTTCTTGAAGCTCTATCATATCTCTGCTTTTGTTGTTGTTGTGCATGAGCCAGATTTGTATTGGCAAGTTCTTGAAGCGTCTCCAATTTGTCCCTCATTTTTAAAACATATGAGAGCTCATTGGACCTCTGTTCTGACATAGAACCCTCCCAAGCTTCTTTCAAAACATCCATTGGACCTCTAACTGGATGCCCATAAAGCAACTGGAATGGTGAAAATCCAGTAGATGTTTGTGGAACCTCTCTATAGGCAAATAACAGAAATGGGAGCCATTGATCCCAATCTGACCCTGTATGATTTACAAATTTCCGGAGCATTGATTTTAAGGTCTTGTTAAATCTCTCCACAAGGCCGTCTGTTTGTGGATGATAGGGACTAGTCTTAACACCTTGAATTCCCAACAAACTGTAGATGTCTTTAAGCATCTTTGAAGTAAAGTTGGTACCCTGGTCTGTAATGATTTCTCGAGGTATTCCCACTCTAGAGAACAACTGAATAAGACAGTTAACAATCTGACGAGCCTTTTTTTTCTTTAGGGGAAAGGCTTCAGGGTATCTTGTTGCATAGTCACAAACCACAAGTATATATTTATGACCCGCCTTACTTCGTTCTAAAGGACCAACTATATCCATAGCCATCCGTGTAAAGGGTGTATCGATGATAGACATACTAATAAGCGGAGCCCCATCTGATTTTCTACCTGGAGCTGTTAATTGACACTGTGGGCAAGCTTTGCAGTATTTTACTGTGTCACTGAACTGTTGGGGCCAGTAAAACCTGGGAACCATTCTAGCAAATGTTTTAGACTGCCCCAAATGTCCTGCCCAGGGAATTGAATGACTCATTTTCAAGATTGTCGGTCTCAAACTCTGTGGGATCACCAACTGGTCCCCAATCTGGCTGCGGCGATACAACAAATTGTCCTTAAGCATAAACATTTCCTCTCTACCCTTAACTTGATTTGATTCATGAGCACATTTAGCAAACAATGGTTGAAGTGTTGGATCCTCTTTCTGTAGCTTAGCCACATGAGTAGCACTAGGAAGAGCTTCAACCTCTAAAGGCTCTGGGATGTGCTCAGCTATTCTTGTTCCCCTCACCTTCTCATGTCTTCTCTGCTTTTTGCTCTTTTTTGTTTTATTGCAAGTGCTAAACCCATCCAATGGTCCACACTCATTTGCAAAAGGCAACTCATCCCAACCTAAAGCATTAGCCTGTTGCTTCTTAGCTTCCAACCTTGTGACAGCTAGCAAACTCTCACCAACTTTGGCCTGACAGGAATGCTTGTTTATGAGCTCAGCTAGTATTGGGAGATCACGGCCCAACACCACTTGATATGGCAGTGTTTGCAGTACTCCCACTGAAAGAGTGTAAAATTGGCCATCAACTTCAATTGCAATCTCAGCAATAGGATAAGGTACATTGTCACCATGAATACAACACACATCTCCTGTTGCTCCTGAAAATATCACATCTCTAGGAACACTGTCTTGTCTAACCAGAGTGCGGTTACTTCCTGAATCCAGCAGAGCTACACAGGGTTTATCTTCAATAAGCACCCCTATGGATGGTTCATGTTGCAAATCACATACACTTTTATCCTCCCTACTGAGTTGAGTTTGTAAAGCAGAACACATGTAGTTTTTACTGGAAGACATCTTTGTACATTGTGCTTTAAGATGACCTATTTGACCACACAAATGACACGCTTTATTTCCTGTACTTCTCTCAGATCTGGCAGGATCTGTGTTGTACCAGTTCTGTCTTGTAGCTTTCAGACGAAAGTCAGTGCCACCGGATGACTTGTTGGAAGGCAAGTGTGAAAAGGACTTAGCTTTAATGAAGTCTCTGGATGGTCGACGAGCCGACAAGAAGGCTTCAGCCAATTATGCTGCTTCTCTGGAGGTCTTTGGATTGCGCTCTTTAATCCATGTCCGAAGATCAGGATTAAGTACCTTCAGAAACTGTTCCAAGATGATGGCATCTCCGATTTGTTCCTTTGTCTTTGTTTCAGGAGTCATCCATTTGATGTACCAGTCCTTGAGGCGGACCTGCAGTTCCTTTGGGGTTTCCTCTTCCCTCATGGTACTGGAACGAAATCTCAGTCGATATGTTTCCTCACTTATTTCATACTTCTGCAAAACAGCACACTTCACCTTTGCATAGTCCATAGTGTCATACATATCCATAGCTACATATGCCGAACGAGCTTTACCAGTTAGCAGTGGGGCTAAGTGAAGAGCCCACTCATCTTGAGACCACTGGCAGGCATGTGCAATCCTTTCAAAGGTACTCAAATAATGTTCAATGTCCTCACCTTCATTGTAGGGTTGCATTTTTGGCCCTTTCCAACCAGAGTGTCTCACCAGAGTTGGATGCTGTGTTCCAATGGGTTGCCGCATTGGTTCAGAGTCAAGCTGGGGTAGATCCTGTGGAAGGGAAGATGGTTCTGGAGTAGGTCCTCTTGATAGCGCAGAAGTAGATGTTGGAGCTTCCCATGATTGCAGATGGTCAACCCTCTCCTGTTGCACCTGCTGTTGAAGCTGGGAAAACTGGTGTCGAATTTGCGTCCATCTGTCCTCCTGTCGCTTGTACTCCTGCTCCAGTTTGACATCACATTCTGCCTGTTGTTGCATCAGGGATTGCAAAAGTCTCGTCAGTTCAGCCACATTTTGTTGTCCGTAACATGGCCACTTACTGCCCCTTGTTGGTCACTGGCTTCTTCAACTTCTTCCTCTTCACAGTCTGGACAAAGGCCCTCTTTGACCAGGTTGACATCTTCTCCACTGTCTCTTCCTTGGCCTGGAAGTCACCACTGCCACCAAATGTGAGTTAGCCTGGCCAAAGTGGCTAAAAGGAAGGCAGTCAGGCAAAAGATATCTAGTGCAGCAGGTGGTTTATTCACAAAAAGGTGTTGGAAAAAAATATTTACAAAAAATCTCAAAAAAGAACTAAAAGGTTTAACATGGCTAAACAGATCAAAACTGAACATAAAGCAACCAAAATTAATGTCACGTGCACACTGCTACACTGACCTGGTTCTCCCTCTCTCTCTAGAACCTTCTTCTTCTTCTTCTTCTTCTGATTTTTACTGGCGGGTGACATCTAACGTTTAGATGTATTATCGCCATCTACTATGGTGGAGTGTGGATCAGAGTGTCTCCCTTTACTAAATCCTTACATACAACCCTGTTTCCTTTTAAAAATTTGTAACTGCTTTATTTATTTTATGTTTAATTAATATTTTTAAGATCTATTCTCCCTATATCATATTTCATTATTTCTTGTTTTAGCTTCTCTCTACTTATCTTATACTTCTCACAATGAATTATTACATGTTGCACTGTTTCCATCCCCCTTCCACATTCACAACTACCTGTTGGGTGTTTACCAATCATATTTAAAGTTTTATTTAACCCAGTATGTCCTAATCGTAGTCTTGTCATTACTACTTGTTCTTTTCGATTCTCTCCAATTACCTCCATTTTCCCTACTTTCTTTTGTATATGAAATAAATGACGACCTTTAGTTCCCTCTTCTCATAATTGTTGCCATTCAGAATTGATTTTATTTTTAATAATTGATTTAATTTCTGATTTACAATACTCTATTTCCATAATTCTAATTTGTTTTAAAGACATCTTAGCTAATTGATCTGCCATTTCATTTCCTTCTATACCCTTATGAGCTGGTATCCACATAAACCTAATCTCTATTTGCATTTATCTCATTCTGAATACAGTTTCATAAATTTCGTATTCCAAATCCTTGCGACTTTCAGATGAGATATTAACTTAACAGATCAAAAACTGATCTAAAAGGAACAAATCATAAAAACTTAATAAAAATCAATATGGTTCACCTTGAACCTAAAAATAAAATTATAAAATGTGGTCTATTAAATATAAGGTCTCTCCCTCCAAAGACTTTGTTAGTTAATGAATTGATTTCTGATAATCAGATTGATTTGTTTTGTCTCACAGAAACCTGGCTACAAGAGGACTACGTTAGTATAAATGAGTCAACCCCCTCCAGTTATTCAAATTTCCACATTCCCAGATCTGTGGGAAGAGGAGGAGGAGTGGCAACTATCTTTCAGTCTGATTTATTAATTAGTCCCAGGCCAACTAATAATTACAGTTCTTTTGAACATTTAACCCTCAGTTTCCCTCATCCAAACTGCAAAGCAATAAAACCTCTTCTGTTTGTTGTTTTGTATCGTCCACCAGGCCCTTACACTCAGTTTTTGGATGAGTTGTCAGATTTCTTATCTGATTTGGTGTTAAATACTGATAAGGTTATTATAGTGGGTGATTTTAACATCCATGTTGACACTGAATGTGATAACCTTAGTGTAGCCTTTAAAACTATCCTAGATTCAATTGGTTTTGTTCAAAATGTGCATAAACCGACGCACTCTCGGCTCCATACTTTAGACCTTGTTCTGACATATGGCATTGATTGTGAAGAATTAACAGTATTCTCTCACAACCCTGTCCTGTCTGATCACTTTTTAATAACATTTGAGTTTAATCTAACTGAATTCTCCACCCCCAAAAGAGGGTTCCATTATAGTAGATTTTTATCGGATAATGCTGTATCAAAACTTAAAGAGTCTGTCCCCTTCTTAATATCCTCAGTATTGCAGAAATGCCCTGTAGATGGCAGCATTGCTGTTTCTTCCCATTCACAAATCGATACCTTTGCTAACAATGTGACTTCCTCATTGCGTTCTGCATTAGACAATGTAGCTCCCTTGAAAAAGAAGGTGATTATTCACAGGAAGCTGGCTCCTTGGTTTAATTCAGAGCTGCGTTCCTTGAAGCACAATGTTAGGAAATTGGAGAGAAAATGGCGCTCTACACACCAAGAGGAATCCTACTTAATCTGGAGGGACAGACTATTGTTGTATAACAAGACCCTCCGCAGAGTTAGAGTAGCATATTTTTCATCATTAATTGAAGAGAATAAAAATAATCCTAGATTTCTCTTTAGTACAGTTGCCAAACTTACCCAGAGCCACAGCTCTGTTGATCCATCCATTCCCTTAGCTCTTAGTAGTAATGATTTTATGGGATTCTTCATAAATAAAATTGATGCCATTAAAAATAAAGTAATTGGCATCCTCCCAAACATGATTACCTCGTCCTCAGTAAGTGAGGCAGCATTGGAGGAATCTTTAGAATCTGCGCAGTGTTTGAACTGTTTAGAAGCAGTAGAGCTTTCTGAGCTATCTAAAATTTTAGCTTCATCTAAACCTTCTACCTGTATGTTAGACCCAATCCCAACCAAGTTGTTTAAGGACATATTCCCTTTGATCAGTGGCACTATTTTAGACATGATTAATCTATCCTTAGTAAATGGATATGTACCACAGGTTTTGAAAGTAGCTGTTATTAAACCTTTACTTAAGAAACCTTCTCTTGATCAAGATGAGTTAGTAAATTACAGACCTATATCTAATCTTCTTTTCTTATCTAAAATTCTTGAGAAAGTAGTTGCTAATCAACTTTGTGAACATTTACAAAGTAATGACCTACTTGAGGAGTTTCAGTCAGGCTTCAGAGCTCATCATAGCACTGAAACAGCTCTGGTGAAGGTCACTAATGATATTCTCATGGCCTCAGATAATGGACTTGTGTCTATACTTGTCCTGTTAGATCTCAGTGCTGCGTTTGATACAGTTGATCACAATATTCTCCTACAAAGACTTGAACATACTGTAGGGATTAAGGGGAAAGCATTAGGCTGGTTTAAATCTTATCTGTCAGACAGATTCCAATTTGTTCATGTTAATAATAAATCTTCCTCAAACTCTAGGGTCACCTGTGGAGTACCACAGGGTTCAGTCCTTGGACCAATTCTCTTTACTATATATATGCTTCCGATAGGCAAAATTATCAGACAGCATGGGATTAATTTCCACTGTTATGCTGATGATACTCAGCTTTATTTATCCATAAATCCTGATGAATCCAATCAATTACTTCGACTGCAGTCATGTCTTGATGACATCAAAAGCTGGATGACTTTAAATTTCCTGCATCTAAATTCTGACAAGACCGAAGTTTTAATCTTTGGGCCAGAGTCCTCAAAAAATAAACTTCTTAACCAATCACTTAATCTGGGTGGCATTAACCTGGCCTCTGGTAATAAAGTAAAAAATCTTGGTGTTATTTTTGACCAAGACATGTCATTTAAATCCCATATTAAACAGGTTTCCAGAGTTTCCTTTTTTCACCTCCGGAATATCGCCAAAATTAGAAACATTCTGTCCAGGAGTGATGCTGAAAAACTGGTCCATGCATTTGTTACTTCAAGGCTGGACTATTGTAATTCTTTACTATCAGGAAGTCCACAAAATGCAGTTCAAAGCCTTCAGCTGATCCAAAATGCTGCAGCAAGAGTTCTGATGAAAATCAACAAGAGGGATCATATTTCTCCAATTTTAGCTTCCCTTCATTGGCTTCCTGTTAAATCAAGAATAGAATTTAAAATTCTTCTTCTAACGTATAAAGCCCTTAATAATCAAGCTCCATCATATATCAGAGCTCTGATTACCCCGTATGTTCCTAACAGAGCACTTCGCTCTCAGACTGCAGGTCTGCTGGTGGTTCCTAGAGTCTCTAAAAGTAGAATGGGAGGCAGATCCTTTAGCTATCAGGCTCCTCTCCTGTGGAACCAACTCCCAGTTTTGGTCCGTGAGGCAGACACCCTGTCTACTTTTAAGACTAGGCTTAAAACTTTTCTTTTTGACAAAAATTATAACTAGTGACTCATGTTACTCTCAGCTACCTTTATAGTTTTACTGCTATAGGCTTAGGTTACTGGAGTATATCAGGATCTAATTTTCTCACTATATTGAGTTCTACTGTTCTTCAATTATGCATTATGTGTTGTCATTTCTGCTTTAACTTTCTGTTCTCTCTCTTTTCTCTTCATAGTAGGTACACCTGGTCTGGCGTTCTGTTAACTGTGACATCATCCAGAGAAGACGGCTCACCTGCTACTACCATCTAATGTAGAACAGATTACTAGATCAATGTGTGCTTCTGTGCTTTTTTGTTTCTCTTGTTGTGTCTCTGTTCTGTCTTCTGTAACCCCAGTCGGTCGAGGCAGATGACCGTTCATACTGAGCCCGGTTCTGCCGGAGGTTTTTTTTTCCCGTTAATGGGTGGTTTTTCTTCCCACTGTCGCTTCATGCTTGCTCAGTATGAGGGATTGCAGCAAAGCCATGTACAATGCAGATGACTCTTCCTGTGGCTCTACGGTTCCCCAGGAGTGAATGCTGCTTGTCGGGACTTTGATGCAATCAACTGGTTTCCTTATATAGGAAATTTTTGACCAATCTGTATAATCTGACCCAATCTGTATAATATGATTGAACTTGACTTTGTAAAGTGCCTTGAGATGACATGTTTCATGATTTGGCGCTATATAAATAAAATTGAATTGAATTGAATTGAATATTTAATATAGACATTAGTACTGATAATGAGTCTGAACATATAAGAACTTTTTTAGTTTTATTTTCCTCTACCCACTGCAAGGCCATTTTTATCGCTATCATTTCCACCGTGTAAACCGCTAAATAATCAGGTGTTCTTTGTTTCATACATATATCTAATTCAGGAATAACATAAGCAAATCCTGTTTTGTTTGTAACTAGATCTTTTGAACCATCCCGATATACAATAGTATAGTTATTATATACTTTATTAATTCTATCACTTACGAAATGTACCCAGTTATTATCCTTATTAACCTGCATTTTTTTACTAATCTCTAGGTCAACATTCATATTTGGAAACAGCCAAAAGGGAGTAATTGGGTAAGGCACCGCAGCACAGTACGTCATTCCTTGTATTCCCATTTCGCTAGCGGATTTATTTGCTGCCCATGCAAAACAGTCTCTTTTTGCTTTTCCACTCTCCCAACATGTTCTCAGTATTCCTACTGCTGGATTTTTCCCCTCCTCCTGTCCCTGCAAACTCACCCAATAATTAAGCATTATTTGTTTTTGTCTTAAATATAAAGGCCTTTCTCCCATTTCAACCTGTACTGCCAAGGAAGAAGATGTTTTCAAAGCTCCACAGCATAATCTTAGAGCCTGATTTTGAATTACTTCTAATTTATTAATTATTGTTTTCGCAGCTTGCCTATAAACTACACATCCATAATCTAACACTGATCTTATCAAGGCTATATATATCTTTTTTAAATTAATTTTATCTGCGCCTCAATCTATACCTACTAAACATCTCATTATATTTATAACTTTTTTACATTTCCCTTCAATATACTTTACATGCTCTCCCCATAAAAGTTTGGAATCAAACATAATTCCTAAAAAACAAAATTTACTTACTTTTTCTATTTTTTTCCCATACATTTTTAATTCAATTTCCTCTATTTACTTCCTACTAAATACAACTGTCTTTGTTTTATCTACTGAGAATTTAACTCCCCAGTTATACGCCCAATTTTCAACAGAATCAATAGCCTTCTGTATTTTCTTATATACTATTTTTACATTTTTCCCTTTCCTCCACAAAGCTCCATCATCAGCAAACAATGACTTCATGACATCCTGATCTACTTCTTTAAAGACATCATTAATCATAATGGAAAATAATAATGGACTAATAATACTTCCTTGTGGAGTTCCATTATCAATTTTATATTTATTATATAATGCTATTCCCATCTGTACCTGTATATCTCTATTTGACAAAAAATCTTTAATCCAATTATAAGACCTTCCCGTAATCCCCATTTTATATTATTTTATAAGCAATCCGTCTTTCCATACCATGTCATATGCTTTCTCTATATCAAAAAATACTGCTACCACTACTTCTTTATTAATTTGAGCTTTTCTAATATCTGTTTCCAGGCACACCACTGGATCCATTGTGCTCCTTCCTTTTCTAAATCCACTTTGACATGAGTACAATAATCCTTTACTTTCTACATAGTATGTAACTCTTTCCGTTATCATTCTTTCCATTACCTTTCCTAAACATGAAGTAAGTGCTATTGGTCTGTAACTTGAGGGGTTTGTTGGATCTTTTCCTGGTTTAATGATTGGTACTATGACTGCTTCCTTCCAATTAGACGGTACTCTTCCTTCTTCCCATACTTTATTATATAAGCCTAAAGGTTTTTCTTCAGCTTGATCCCCTAAATTTTTTAACATAATGTAGCTTATCTGATCCTTTCCTGGAGCTGTTAATCCTGTTCTAGATATTGCTCTCTTCAATTCTTGTTTAGAAAAATAAACATCCATGATATTTTCTGACGTTATTCCATTTCCTAGAATAAAATCATTTGCCATTCTTGTTTTTTTTTCTCTCCTCATTTTCCCCTGTTCATTTAAATTATCCGAACTATGAATCTTTACAAATGTTCTTGCCATTATTTCTACTTTCTCTTCATTTTTTATTATTATTCTTTCTTCATGTTTTAGTATTGGATATGTTCTCATCTGTGTATTTCCCCTCATTTTCTTTATCATTCCCCACACATTGGCTATAGGTGTAGATCTACCTATTGAATCACAAAATTCTCTCCACTTTGTCTTCTTTGCTTTCTTAATAATTTTCTTTGCTTGTGCGTGATCTTTTTTATATTCAATTACATTTTTGTAATTATGTGTTTTCTTCAACACTCTAAAAGCTCGATTTCTTGTCCTTATTGCTTCACTACACTCAGGCGTCCACCAAGGTACCCCTTTCTTTATGTTTTTACCTTTGCTCACCGGAATTGTTGTTATTGCTACTTTTATTATAACTTCCCTTATCTTACTCTCTATACTTTCTATATCTAACTCTAAATTTACTTCTGCCATGGATTTCTCACACATATATTGAAATATGTTCCATTTTGCTTTATCAAAAACCCATCTTTCCTTTCTTCCTCCCTCTCTCTTCTTTTTAGGAATAAGGACTTTACAATAAATTGGGAAATGATCACTCCCTACTGTTGTTTCTTGTTCTATTTCACATTCACATAATCCAGCTAAATCACTGGACACCAAAGTTAAATCTATTGCTGAACATTTTCCAGTATGCACATCTACTCTTGTCCCTCTTCCATCATTCATACATACTAATTGATTATCTTCCAACAACTGTTCTATAATTTCTCCATTCGCATCAGTTCCTTGTACTCCCCATAAATTGCTATGGGCATTAAAATCCGCACACCAAATAATTCTATTCCTATTTTGTCCCTGAATTTCTTTTAATTTATCTAACTCTAATTTTTTCCCCGGATTGTAATAATTTACTACAATATATGGTTCTGCATTTATCCAAATTTCCACCATAACGTAGTCTTCTTCTCTCCCTTTCTTAATCACTCTAAATGGTATTCCCTCCCTAATGAAAATAATACATCCCCCACCATTACCTTTAACCCTATCCAATCTGACAGCTTCATAACTTAATATTCTAAATTCTAATTGCGGTTTTAACCAAGATTCTTGAATACAAATAACTTCTGGAGCTTCTTCTAAATTATTAATAAAATGTTTTAATTCCTGTCCATTTGCTATTAGACTTCTTGCATTCCATTGTAAAATCAAGACCATATTATACCTATCCTATCGATACTGCTTCCTGACTGGCCTGAGCACTAAGCTCATCTCTCACTTCCTCCCATGTTATTTAATTAAAGCTAAGGTGATTTGCTGCTGCTTTCACGATAATTTGAATTCTTTCAGTTTTTGATTTAATTTCCATAGTTGCATTTATAACCCCTGCAATGAATGTCACTAGCTTAAGTCCACATATACTTTATTTTCTTTTGTTTGGTTCAGTTCTGTATCCACTCTATTTTCCACCTCAACTTCTGTTCTTTCCTTTACTACTTTAACAGCCTCTGCATAGGATAACTTGTTTCTTACTCTAACTTGCTGAACCTGCACTGCTCTCTTCATTACTTCACATCCCCCATATGCCACACTGTGATCACCACCACAATTACAACATTTTGGCTGCCTGCTCTTATTGCATTGTTCATATTCATGATCTTCTCCACATCGTGCACATCTTCTCTTTCCTTTACATGCCTGTGCTGTATGTCCAAATCTTTGGCATTTAAAACATCTGATCGGTTTTGGAATATACTCTCTTACATTATAGGTCAAATATCCTAAATACACTTTCTCCGGAAGTCTTTCTTCATCATATTCAATCAGAACACTTTCACTGTTCTCCTTCTTTCCATTTTTAAAGGTCTGAATCCTTCTTACGTCTTTAGTTCTTCCTCCTCTGATATTTGATTTTATTTCGTCATTTGAAACCTCAATTGGGATCCCCCAAATCACTCCCTTCCTCCACTTACTTCCTTCTTGTACCAAACTCACGCTTGTCACTTTATACTTTCCAACTTCTTTCATCCTACTTGCTCTGTCTTTTTGTTCCTCTGTATTACAGATTATCATTAAGTTACCATCTCTCAAAACTCTTGCATTTGTAATATCTCCCACTTGATTCTTCAGAATCATAGATAGTTTAACTGGACTGATTAACTGCAATCCCTTCTCCTCATTAACCCTAATAATCACTTTGAACTCTCTTGTCTCCCTTTCCATTTCTTCCTCAGACTCATCCCATCTTTTTTCCACTCTACCTCTCTTCTCTACACCTGCTTTCGCTAAAGAATTTCCTCTTTTTAAACTCATCCTTTCACTACTTTCGTCACTTTCAATCTCTATACTATTTCCCCACTCTGATCCATTCACAGCACAGCTGTGTCTACCCGCCTTATGTTTTGTCCACAATTCTTTCACCAATCCACGGGTCTTCCCAACTGGATCCTGATCATTTCCTCGATGTCGGCTTACTTGAGTCCAACTTAGTCTTTTTTCTTTATCTTCATCAGTTCCTCTTTCACTCCTTTTTTTTTTGTCTTTTTAACCATCTACCCGTAACTCCCAATTCCAACTCGTTTAGCTCCTCCGACCTCACCTTGGCTGCTTCTTCCTAGCGTTTCAACAGCCACCTTTTTCCTGTCAATCCCTCTCTAGAACCTCTCAATTGCTTGTCTTTTATACCTTCCCCCACCAAGGTAGACAAAATGGCCTCCGATGGACTCTCCCACACAGGCACCCCCCAAACAATTGATACATTCCCTATCATTGTTTAACTTAATACAGTTCAGTACGATATCTGAATATGACACAATGCAAATTGAAATACAAACAGCATGAAATTATACAATGCCAAAACGCCATCAGAAAAAGACTAAAGTAGCTATTTATTCCCCCTCTTCAGTTGGTCTCTTCCTGTGCCAATCCTCCAACAGGAAGGCCTAATTTCCAGGAAGTGAGGTAACACCTCCTCCTGCAACACATCAGGTAAATTCACTAAAATAAAATACACAAGATAAATGAAAAACAATTACAGACAAACGGAATGATTTAAACCACGATGTTATAGTAAATAATCATTAGAAATGCATAACATAAACAAACCCGGGATAGTATATATTTGCAAACTAAAGAATAAATGCAATATGGTTAAATCAAAACAAACCAGAATGTTACCAAATGTATATAAACAGACAAATGGTGTTCTCACTCACTTTGTCACATGAATGAAAGTAAAAAACCAAGAGAGAAAGTCAACATGCTGATATTCAGAGTGAAGCTTTGACTGGAAACAGGCAGAAAAACAACATGTGGATCCTGGAATAATCCCAGCTTCCATCTTTAAAGGACTGGAAGAGGAAGAAGTTTCCAAGGAATCATTTAGAAGAGTTTCACAAAGAAACAGATTGAATCCATGAATGTGAAAACGTGTTTCTGAGTGAAAGAGACAGACATGAACAGACTGAACTATCTGTTCAACAGGGAGAGGCTTTCTCTGACAGGAGGAGACTCTTTAGACTCAATCAGCACAGAAACACTGAGGAACCAGAACTGAACCAGACCCCAAACCCAGGAAGCAGAGGTTCAGTGAATGTGGTGTTGAAGGTGTGGAGGTGGATCAGTGAGTCAGAGGAGACTCTGTAGAAGGACAGAATACCAGCAGGACAGTCCACATACACTGCTACTCTCTTAGAGATGGAGGAGGAGGAGATAGATGTTCCTCTGTTATTGTGATAGACATAGAAACCATGACGATCAAAGCAGTTCAGACTCCAGGACTGATCATTACATCCAAACCAACAGTCTACACTGTCTCCTTTCCTCCTGATTCTTCTGTAACTCACTGATATTTTAATGTCTCCTTTCCACTCAACCTCCCAGTAACAGCGACCAGTCAGACCAGTTCTACACAGCAGCTGAGGAAGAACAAATCTGTCTGGATGATCAGGATATGACTGAAGCTCCTCCACATATGTCACCTTCCTGTTGTCTTCAGACAGTTTGAGTTTTCCGCTCACTGTGTTTGGGTCGATTGTGAGTTGACAGGAATCTGATGGAGAGAACAAAGACAATCCAGCTGCAGTTATTGATCATTTATTGACACTTTGATGATGACTCCTGAATGAGTGATGGACAGTTTGAAGATGGTTGAATGTGAGCTGCTTTGTTGTCATGAATCAAATGAAAAACACACTTACACTTCCTCAGACCTGGTGTCAACCATCGGACTCCAGCAGGCTCCACCCTGAAAGGAGGAGGGGGGTCAGACCATCAGTCTCTTTCAGCAGCAAACATGGACATTACATG
This sequence comes from Fundulus diaphanus, assembly GCA_037039145.1. Classification (NCBI taxonomy): domain Eukaryota; kingdom Metazoa; phylum Chordata; class Actinopteri; order Cyprinodontiformes; family Fundulidae; genus Fundulus; species Fundulus diaphanus. The sequence continues at coordinate 60,220,131 of CM073121.1, read as the reverse complement.
TCTCTCAGACACACATTGTCCTCCACTGAGAAAGGACCAGTCCAACATTTGGACACGTCCACTTGTTGTAAAAATCCAGAGAAGGAAAGAAGAGCTGAGAGCAGACAGACACCTGGACGATGATGATGATGATGATGATGATGATAGTGATGATGAAACATTACAACCTGCAGTGGATGTAGTGAGGACAGTTGGTGGCGCTGTAGCACAACTCATTTGTCCAAACAGAGGAAAAGCTCCAACAGAGAGGAGAAAGGAAATCCCTCAGTAACAACCTGAAGAAACAGCCTGAAGCCTAAAAGGACATCAGGAAACTAAGTCAACATTTGTGGAAGCTCCACCTGATTTAATAATCAGCATTAAAATACAATCAATCTAAACACTGACACCAACTCTGGATCCCTGTTCCATCCACACTCCCACACACGGATGGAGGAATGAAAGACTAAAGAGCCCTGTGGAAATCTGCTGTGGCCACACTGGAAGATCCAGAAATACAAACATGAAAAAGGAGAAGCTGCATCACATTCAACAAAGAGTTCAGCAAGAATCAAAGATCTGATCTCTGAGCTCAGACTCACAAACCAGGGAGAGGCTTCCATCATCACAGACCTCTGACAAACACCTCCAACCTTTCAGCTCTTCCTCTACCAATCAGCACCACCAGGTGGCGCTGCACACATTTCCAATGAGACCAAGAAGAAGAGGCAGCTTCCTGAATCCAGCAGCTGCAGTAATGGCTTGTGAAAGTGTCCAAGGCACTGAGCTATATTATACACTGGAGTGCTGATTTTGCCGAAAAACTGAAGTCACTGGCCGCCATCTTGCTACTCCCTACTCTCACAGAATCCCATAGGATTTGGTTGCAACAACAAGCAGTTTTCTGGCTGAGTGAAAACGTTTCACAGGTAATTCTACAGTCAGTGGATGTACTAACACTATCAACTACTAGGATATTAGGTGCTGAAATATTTTACATGTTATTCATATTAAATATATATATATATATATATATGTATATATAAGTATGTGTATATGTATATATGTATATATATGTATACACATATGTAAATATATGTTTTTGTATATTGTTATTTATAAAGTTATAAATGTTAAACATATATATTTAAATGAATAAAATGCAAAATATTTCAGCACATGACTTTCTCAGTACTTGATATTTTTAGAACATAACATAAAAGTATATAGGATTTGACATTTTAAAAGTTTTAAGCCCCCCCTGAACATGAGAAAATCCTCGTTATTCGATGCTGTAGCGCACATATTCCCTAGTTACTGGGGGGAAATAGGGAGTACCAATATGGCGGCCGGTGGCTTCAAAGCGACTCGTTCAAACAGACGGTGATTAGCACTCCAGTGTATTATATAGCTCAGTGGTCCAAGGAGCCTCTGGAACAAGGCCCCCAGCAGATAAAACAGTCCAGAGAGTCTTTGTTTGCATCTTTCCACACAGATTTCCAACCTGCTTTGAGAGGGAAATGAAGTCCCGTTCTACTGATGATGACACGTTCTAATATCACAGATCAGGAGCTGCTGGACTTCTACATTTCCAGCATGGAGGACACAGAAGATCTCAGCTCTGATGAGGAGCTCACCTGCCTTCAAACTGATTCAGGCTCAGAGAAATATTTCCAGATGAAGTCAGACTAAAATGTTGGATTGTCACGCTGCTGCAAGCAGACAGGCCAAGAAGAAAGCTTCAAGTTCTTCTCATGTTCAGCTCTACGTTCCTGTCAGAGACTTCAGCTCCTCATGAGGAGAACAACTAAAGCCTGGAACAGACTGTCACCAACATCCTAGAGTCTCTAAAAGTAGAATGGGAGGCAGATCCTTTAGCTATCAGGCTCCTCTCCTGTGGAACCAACTCCCAGTTTTGGTCCGTGAGGCAGACACCCTATCTATTTTTAAGACTAATGTTAAAACTTTCCTTTTTGACAAAGCTTATAGTTAGAGTGGCTCATACCCTGAGCTATCTCTATAGTTGTGATGTGATAGGCCTAGGCTGCTGGAGGACATCAGGGTCTAATTTTCTCACTCTACTGATTTCTACTGTTCTTCAGTCTACTGTTCTCCAGTTTTGCATTGTATTACATTGAAATGACTGTCGTCATTTCAGCTTTTAACTTTTTGCTCTCTCTCTTTTTCTTCATAGTAGGTACACCTGGTCTGGCGTTCTGTTAACTATGACATCATCCAGAGAAGACGGCTCACCCGCTACTACCATCTAATGTAGAACAGATTACTAGATCAATGTGTGCTTCTGTGCTTTTTTGTCTCTCTTGTTGTGTCTCTGCTCTGTCTTCCGTAACCCCAGTCGGTCGAGGCAGATGACCGTTCATACTGAGCCCGGTTCTGCCGGAGGTTTTCCTTCCCGTTAATGGGGAGTTTTTCTTCCCACTGTCGCTTCATGCTTGCTCAGTATGAGGGATTGTACCAAAGCCATGTACAATGCAGACGACTCTCCCTGTGGCTCTACGGTTCCCCAGGAGTGAATGCTGCTTGTCGGGACTTTGATGCAATCAACTGGTTTCCTTATATAGGACATTTTTGACCAATCTGTATAATCTGACCCAATCTGTATAATATGATTGAACTTGATTTTGTAAAGTGCCTTGAGATGACATGTTTCATGATTTGGCGCTATATAAATAAAATTGAATTGAATTGAATTGAATCCTGACATCTCCTCCCTGAACAAAGGTCTGCAGCATCAAGGTGACTCTTAGCTTCATCTATGGAAAGATCTTCTCTAAAGGGGGCGAAGCCTGGATTGGAGGTCCAAGTAGGAGCTTCCAGGAACAAACCTTGGGAACCTCAGGAGTAGCACATGTCTCTGAGATTACTGCTTTAATCAGTGGATTCATTGATAGAAGACATGAGGACTAAATATCTGAGAGCTGCAGCTCCATTTTCTAGAGATCTGCTGGAACATCAGTTAGAAGTGAAGAATTTCATCATTTCAGATCCAATCTGTTCATCTTCCATAGAAACAACTGAATTATTGAGCTGAACTGGTTCTGAAGGTCTAGATGGTAAAAACCTCCATTGTTTTATGTCTCAATAGTTTTCAGAAAGAGTTGAATTGCTGCTGCATGAATGAATTCCATCATGACTTGGATCATGAATGATGGAGAAACGCTCTGGCTTCATATTGAGCAGAGCTCAGGTACCGTACCCCTGCACATCCTGCCGTTTCTAGACTATCAGTTTAAGGAGACAACAGAAGGGACAAACAGAACACTTCAACTATGGACCAAGATCCAGAAAACGTTGGAACATCAACCTCCATTTCTCCCTGTCATCTACTGGATACATGAAGTCTTTTGCTCCAGATAACCTGGATATTAGTTTAAAAATGGGCAGAATATAAACTTCCTTACATTCATCAACTATTTGCTAACGGCCAGTTTAAAACATTTAAAGGACTTAAAAGTGAAGATAAAATGAAGCTAAAGTACAAGTTTAATTGAAGAAACTCATCGCCTGCCTCCATTCAATCAGAGGCCGATCCTCCTCTGATGTGAGCCAATCAGCTACGAACCGCACCTCCATGAAGCCAATCAGCATCCCGCGCTCATCTTAAAAGCAACTTCAAATCGACGTCTCAGCCTGCTAACCAGCAAGCGCAAACGTCATCACATCATGTCAGATTTCGAAGCAGATGTCCGATTCAAGACGATAACAACTTATCCTCAAATCCTGCTGCTCATAGGAACGCCATCTAGCCGCGCATCCATCCTCTCCGATCTCTGTATTCGCTCCAGCATATCTTAACCAGCACTGACCTGGATACACTCTATCAGCTGGCCTTCTTCCGCTGTGGCGTCTCATTCCGTCACCCAACCTCTGTTTTCCATCAGCTCCGATTCCTGGCACAATGAACTTAGCAAAATCCCGGTTTGCGCCAAGCGACGAAGACGCCGTCCCAACTCTGACTCAGCTCCGGCTCTGCTTCGTAGTGCTGAGAGGCCATCCTCCCGTATCGTCCTGCGCAACTTTCAGCCGGCTCTCCTCTCATGCCCGCTCCTAGCAGCTCAAGGTAACATGTATCCACTCATGTTTTCATTCATATTACAGGCATTTCGCTCATCATGCTTCTGAACTGTCCGTCTATTTAGGCAGAAGTATCCCATCCATTCTAATGTTTGTTTTTGTTTTCTTCTTCTGATTTTGGCGGTTGGCAACAGGCTTGTAGTAGCATTACTGCCACCTACTGGTTGGAGTATGGTTCGTGATGGACTCCATATATCTTCTCTTATTTCATAATTATGTCATTCTAATTGAACTCATTGTTCATATTTTCTACAGTCATTTCTTGTCCATAGTATGCTTCGATTTTAAGTGTTAATTAAGTTTGTAGGCTGAAATGTTAACCTTATCATTCTCCTCTTTTCTTTTGTTTTTCCCTTTTCTGTGTTCTCTTACTATCTTTGATATGGTAATGTTCTTCACGTCTCCCCTTTATCATCAACCTGCAGGCTGTATTAGCAAATGTCTCAGCATTTTAAATCTCTGATTTTGTCATTTAAAGATTTACTATTGGCAATCCTTCCGCGTTAAGTACCTTCAATGTCATTCACGTTCAGTTTAACCGGACAGTAGGGTTCAGTTGTTACTTAAAGTCTAACTCTTGGACTGAAAAAAAATCCTGAAAACCGTTGAATAACTTCCAGAACAAGGTAAACTTTGAATATGCATGTGTCAAAAGTGTTCAAATTAAGTTTAAATATGAAATATTGCGCATTTTATACACCGATTTTGGTATTCCGAATTTGGTGCTATCTTCGTTTACGCTCGGCCATTTCCAACGTGTGATGTCAGTTCCAGAACACAGAGAATGCGCGCAGCGAACTTGCATAGAAACACACAGGCGTTTACGTTGTACAACCGGTAGGGCGAACAAGGATATATGCATGTTTTCCAGTATCTTCTTTCACACACCAAATCTGCTGATCCACGTCTACTTTGAGCAAGCGCTTTTTTTAAAAAATCGCCGAACTAAATCCACAATAAAATGCCTTTTTAGTGTCGCTTATAGAACAGTTCACTGCTATTTTTTTCATCCGGGTTTTCGCGCATGCGCGCCGGACTGGAAGGAAACTGACCAGTTCTCGGTGTATTTTTCTTCTTTAGATAACATATCACAAGATCGTTTAAAGAGTAAGTTGATGGTTGATGGTATCATATTGCCAGATTTATACAGCAAAAGCCTGAAGGGACGGAGCGAGTCTGTGAAATGCTGGCCAAGGCTTAGCTAGTAGTTTAGCTGCCTTATAAACACGGCAGGCAGCACACACGAGAGAGCATGGAAGCCATGAAACCACTGGACAGCCTTAAAGGTTATGTAGGCTCCAGCAACCCCCGCGACCCCATGAGGGATTAAGCGGGTCAGAAAATGGATGGATGGACGTTCAGACATGTTTGTTTAACATCAGAACCCGGAGACACAGCGGACACACACAGCTCTTCAGCAAAGAGGACGAGCCGCCCGGTAGGTTAAAACAACTGTTTGTAGGTTAAAACAACTGTTTTAACCTACAATTGTTCGCTAAGTATTATTTCGGTGTTTTTGTCCTATTAATCCTTTTCACAGACTCATGCCAGAGGGTTTGCATACATTGTATTGTATACATTCAAGCTCCGCGGAGTTAGCGGGATCTAGCTCATGGTTGATCCGGTTGAAGGACTCCGATTTGGGCCAGCGTCTCTCAGCTGCTCCCTTCTCCCAACAAATCTGATTTGATTTTTGTTTCTCAAGAGTGCTCCGCTGACTACGCGGAGCTTGAATGTCCATGTCAAGCCAACTTCACCGCGGTCTAGTGCCGGCCAGAAAGTAGCGCTACATATTGGCCGAAGGATTAAAAGGTCAGAAAGAAATGGGATAAATTCATAAAAGAAACGCGAAATTGAATTGCCTGCAGTGAAAAAAGTGTTTTATGCAATTCACACTTGACGAGCGACGATTTTGAGGGGTACTTACAATGGAGCATGGGCTCTATGTCTTGGGCAGCGTTAGATATAGTCTCCTCAGGTTCACCTTGTTAAAACTTCGTTTCTTCGTATATATATTCCTTATCGGAGTCGCCGATGCTTGAGGGGGAGTTTGAAGATGTATCAGATATTTTTTTTATTTATTTTTTTGTACGTAGAGTAAGAGTTATTAATAAAATTGAACAAATCGGTAGTGAAAGACGTAGTATTTGCAGGCTGATGCACGGTACTAGTTCTGTTTGTGACGTCGCATTCCAGAACTGCCCGAATGAAGAACGTTCGGGCTCTTTCGCTTATACAGCAAGTTTTATCGAAATTACTTCCAAACGGCGCACATAATTCAAATATAATATACATTTCTTTACTCTGGTGACTATTTGAATGCATCTGGCAAAAAATACATTCAGTCCAAGAGTTAGACTTTAACCCATTTTTTTCAGAAGTGCGTTTTAAATCCAGCGATTTATACCAATTGTTATTAAAACCGCTGCAACTCTGGTGCAATTCGGCGTTCGTTTGGAACGGTCCGTACTGGTTCAGACCTCTTAATAATGCTGACCAGGCCACTTTGTCACTCTTGTCATTTCATCTGTCAGTTTAATGTTTTGCTAATCAATTACTTCAGGTGTTGTGAAATTATACATGTTAAAGTTATTTAAATGTTCTTGTTTGTAGGTATTGTCTGATGAATGTCAGCTGGGAGCTGACGTCGGGATGGCTGTGGGGGGTGATTTGATTATTGGCGATCTTTTAACAGCAATTGCTCATGTATTTAAGGGATTGACAATTTTCTTTTCAGGTTCAAGAATTTATTTTAAGATGAACATCCTGAGAGCATCACTGTGGGTGCTGTTGTCTGGTTGATAGTGTTGTGCAATTATACACTGTTTAAAGTTATTTAATGTTTCATAAATAACTCTCTGTCTGTTGGGTATTGTCTGGTGATGATCGGCTCTTGGGCTGATATCGAGACAATGGTTGAGGGGGATGAGTTCGAGCATTGGCTGTCTTTTGACAGTAGAACCTGCACACACAGGGTAAAGGAGTAACAGCTTCTTTTCGGGTTCAAGAATTTAGTAACAGGTAAAATGAACATCCGGAGAGCATCACTATGTGATGCTGTTTGCCTGAATTAGCACAATGTTCGATTGGTGAATCCTCTCTGCTAGGTTGGTGAGACTTGACTGGGCTACTGGGCAAAATGAAGATAGAAAGAGGCTAAGCTAAGGAACTATTTGCAAACAAAACAAACAAAACAAAGAAAGGACAAACAAGGGTGGTTGATCATGATCAGGATAACTCTGTGAATCCTTGTTCACTGAGGGTCTGATTCCAAGAACATGGAATGGAGTTGAGACATTTGCCATGTATTTCAATCTATTCACAATGCGGGGCCCAAGTTAAACAGAACATTATTTGTTGAAATAATGGCTCTGCTGCCATGTGGTCGGCTCGGAGGCCTGGTGTGAGCACGTTCTCTGAACCACTTGCGGTCCGATTTGAGCAGGGTTTTTCCTCAGAATTCCACAGCTTTCCGCTCCATCTTGGTTCGCTCCTCGGTACAGGCTGAGAAGAAATACACAGAGCTGTTTCGCATGTAGGATCTTTGCTCCTGCTACCGGTTGTGAGGTTAGGACAGCAACTTGGCTCTGTATTTGCCCGGACATGTTCCCCAGGCGATGAGAGCCTCTCCAGATACTGAAGCAGGCAGTCGAGTCTAGCAGACCCTGGATCAAGCGTGGCTGGCCAGGCACCTTCCCTCAGCTGCTGGCTTGTGTGTTGGTCAGGGCCGACCAGGCCTCATGGTTTGGCCTTCTTTGTCTGCTCTGAGAGAGAGCTGCTAAAGAAGTCTGCAGGAGTGAGCTGAAGAAAAGAGAGCTCTTTGTCTGCTGGGGAAGGTTTTTATTTGTAAGAAGGGTTCTCAGCAGGACCCTCAGTGGGAAGAAAGGCCGTCCAAGCCTTGAGGGTCTCATGTTGCAGCAGGACAGAATTTCTGTTACCTTCCCCATACCACAGTTCAGAATTCAATCCGAGATCAATTATTTATCATGGCGTTATTGCATAACATTAGTTTTCAATTACGGATCCTGTCTGCAGACTGGTGAGGCTAATTAAGCTAATAAGAAAAGAAGATCATCAGTTTTATCAGAATGTAGTGAAGAATCTAAAGTATTTTCATTTGAAACATCATGGAATGAGCTAAATAGCTTAATCCGTTCATGACAGCATTTAGTATGCGTTCGGCAGTTTATGCATTCATGAGTTAAGCAAACATTATTTGATAAATTATGTCTTAAGACATGTTACCCATCTTCATCCTCTTCATTCATTCATCTTGTGGTCACTTCCTCTCATAGATCTTCCTTTCACTATTCTCAGTTTGTCCTTTCTCAAATTAAACCTGTCCTTGTTTGAGTTATTCCCGATCACTCAAACAATGGGCCATGGTCATCATCATCATGTCTCACACATCGTTCTGAGCATCTATTCATTTTAGCTGCTCAATGCCCTCTCAGCTTTAAGGTAATCTAACTGCAAATACTGGTGGTGGATTGAAACTTTTCACATGTCTCGCCAGACCCTTCATGTTTCACTCTTTCAAATTGAGTTTATCATTCCTAATCATCACAGTCCGTAACTCTCCTCTCATATAGTTGATCTTTCATGCTTCTTTCATATCATCATTCATCACATGTATACTTTCATTCATATCGCAACTCATATTGTCAGTTTATTCTGTCACGCATCCTGTCACTCATTCTGTTATGTATCCTTTCATGCATCTGTCATGCATTCTTTATGTATCCTGTTGCACTCTCTCGTACGTCTTGTCGCATCTGGTCCTGCGTCTTGTCATGTGTTCTCTCATGCATGCGTCAAGCATTCTGTTATGCATACTGTCATGCGTCCTGTCACCTGTGTTGCATCTTGTCATGATCACTCATTTCTCTATGTGCATCATCTGCAAGACATCTTCCGCAAGAAAGCATCCGCAAGACATCTTCCGCAAGAAAGCATCCGCAAGACATCTTCCGCAAGAAAGCATCTCTGCTCACTTCTCCTTGTTCATTTCTTTCATTTCATTCACCTAATCATCATCTCCCATTCAAATCACTATCTCGTCACACTGCCTTATGAGCATACAGACGCTCTGACCTCGGCATTTTTGGGGGGAACATCCCTGTTCTCATACTTCTACTTATGCATATTAAAGTATAATTCAGCATTAATGTTCCTGCCGAGGTCTGAGCGCCAAAGACTTAAATTATTGTGTCAATAAAATCCTTCTAATTGCCATTTCTTTATCTGTGAGTTTTTCAGATTGAAATGAAGCTAAAGCGCAAGTTCAATTGAAGAAACTCATCGCCTGCCTCCATTCAATCAGAGGCCGATCCGCCTCTGATGTGAGCCAATCAGCTACGAACCGCACCTCCATGAAGCCAATCAGCATCCCGTGCTCATCTTAAAAGCAACTTCAAATCCACGTCTCAGCCTGCTAACCAGCAAGCGCAAACGGCATCGCATCATGTTGGATTTCGAATCAGATGTCCGATTCAACCCAACCCCTTCTCCACCATCGTAGCGGAGTTCATCTAGCTTCCATGACGTTCCTCCATCCTCAACCCATCGGAGTGTTTTCTCTCAGTCTTCAGCACTCCCTATCACCTCGTTATTGGTCCGGCAGAAGACCACCATGTTGGGCCCAGTTCTGCCAGAGGTTTCTTCCCAAAGGGGAGTTTTTCCTCTCCACAGTCGCTTCAAGCTTGCTTATCATGGACAGTTCATGCAAACCTGTGTTTATCACGTTGGACATTTATCAGATCATCATATGGACTGAACAAACTTCTTCTATCTCCACTCCACCACCAGTTTCAGACCTGGGGGGAACATCCCTGTTCTCATACTTCTACTTATGCATATTAAAGTATAATTCAGCATTTATGTTCCTGCCGAGGTCTGAGCGCCAAAGACTTAAATTATTGTGTCAATAAAATCCTTCTAATTGCCATTTCTTTCTCTGTGAGTTTTTCAGATTGAACTGCCAACACTGATTATTTTAGATGCTCTCAGCTCAGATCCTTCTTGATGTCACATCAGGAGTAAAATCAGAGTTCCAGCTCCCATTGAGAAGCTCTGATTGATGTCCAGGTAGGAAGAGCAGCAAAGATTTGTAATGAGGGGAAAAATGGGTAAAATGTTGGAATGAATGGAGTGCAGAAGCTGCAAGAAGAGAAATAAAGTCTGAATTGAAACAGATTTCAGGGGAAAAGGATTTATCTGGAGACGTGGGTAAAAGGTGTGACAATGCTGGTGGTGCTGCTGATGACTACATGTTTCCACCTCCATAGAGACCTAGTGGTGCTTCACCCTCATGTCCATACGCTCTATTGCAGGTGGAGCTGCAGGCCCTCCAGGTGGCTGACCTGGATCTGAACTCCTGTCCTCCTCTGTGAAGATGTAAGCCTGCTCAACAGTAAGCAAACCGAGGCAGTGCTGGGGAGCGAGGCAAGCTCAGCAAGAAGGGCGGCTCTGATGGAGCAGCGGGTGGAAAACTACGGGAGGATCTCTCCCTCATCAGACCCAGTCACTCCCAAGACAGAGCAGACATAAGAGTCATCTCAAAGCCAGAAACTGAACTGAAGTCTCCTTTTATAGAATCCTCTCCAGGTTTCACATTGCTAAGAAATGGGAAACAGCGGGTAAAAGAAGGAAAGACAGATTCATCAATTTCCCTTGTTGGAGGTGGCCGGAGTGAATGAAGCCCAGCTGGTGTTTAGACCAAGGACTGCAGCTGATATCCAGGCCAGAGCTGCCCTCCTCCCTAATTCCAGAGAGAAACACGTTGCTGCAGAATCTAAACTCTATATAGAGACTGGGGTTATGGTGTGTGTCTCGCTGACTTAAAGAGACATGCTCTGCAGAACGGTGATGTCATCAGTGTAGGAAAGAAAAAGAAAGTTGACAAAAGAGACACTGATCTGCACAAGGCTCCCCTAACCCTTTTTCTGAGGAAGATCTAACCATCGTGGACATGGCCATGAATGTCAGGGCAGAGACTCTGGGCGTGGACAGTGGTCCCATTCTGATGTATGTCACAACTGTGGACAATTGGGACATTGGAAGAACGACTGCCCGCAGGAACCAAAGCAGCCTGTTGCCGGCAACTGACAGGGGGGGATCGGACCCTGGATCAGGAGGCCAACCTCGTCAAGAAGGGACCTGCTAAGAGACGTGAGGCTTCACACACGCGCACACACACACACGCACACACACAGCTACACCTGTGTTTAAATGCTGAAATGGTTCCTGCTTCTACTGATCCACATAGTTTGCTCACAAAGGCCACCACACACTTAGAATGAGTCACAGCTGTTTCATCAGGCATGGATCTCCACACACAACTACCTGCCTTGAAATAAAATGCCTTTGAAAATGTTTTCTATGATGGTGATGGGCAAAGAAATTTCTTTTGTTGTTGACTCGGATGCAACTCACCCTGTTTTGTCTGCTAAATGTATGAAAGAGCAGCCCAACATTGGAGTAGAGGACGCCATCATCTACAGTTGTGTTCGAAATAATAGCAGTGCCTCAACAGCAGCAAGAAAATCACTGGTGTTATTAACATTTCAAACTCTATACCCCAGATAAGTTTCTGGGGGGTAAAATAAAGGTATAGAAAACCAACAAACCCAACAGGACAGCCATGCATACTGTGGATTCTGTGAAATTGAATGATTAACTGAAAAGGGTGTGTTCAAAAAAATAGCAGTGGTGAGTTCAATTAGAGAGGGCATCAATTAGGGAGGGTATTCTGGGAAAAAAGGGTGTTAACAGGTGATCCGTATTTAAGGATCAAGACAACTGGCATGCTGGCTGTGCATTTGTCCTGAAAAAACAAGGAAAATGGGTAGTTCAAAACACTGTTCTGAAGATGAGCGTTTCCTAATAAAAAAATTGATTAAAGAAGGGAAAACATACAAAGAGGTGCAGAAAATCATTGGCTGTTCAGCTAAAATGATCTCAAATGCCCTGAAATGGGAGCAAAAAACTGAAAAACGAGGAAGAAAAAGAAAGACAACCCCTCGAATGGACAGAAGAATAGCCAAACTGGCGAAGACTCAGCCAATGATGGGATCCAAGAGGATCAAGCAAGACCTTCAGTTGACAGTGAGTACTGTGACAATCAGAAGACGTCTTACTGAGGTTAACCTTCCAGCAAGAAGCCCCCGCAAAGTCCCACTGCTGAGAAAAAGACATGTGCAGAAGCATTTACAATTTGCCAAAGAGCACATTGACTGGCCTGAAAAGAAATGGCATAATATCTTGTGGACAGATGAAAGCAAGATTGTTCTTTTTGGGTCTAAGGGTCACAGGCAGTATGTCAGACGCCCTGCAAACACAGAATTCAAGCCACAGTACTCACTGAAGACCATTAAGCATGGTGGTGCAAGCATCATGATATGGGGATGTTTTTCATACTATGGTGTTGGTCCGATTCACCGCATACAAGGGATCATGGATCAGTTCCAGTACATCAGGATCCTGGAAGAGGTCATGCTGCCATATGCTGAGGAGGAAATGCCTTTGAGGTGGACCTTTCAACAGGATAATGACCCCAAACACACCAGCAAGCGAGCAAAAGCATGGTTCCAGATGAACAAGATTCAACTGATGGAGTGGCCAGCACAATCCCCGGACCTTAATCCCATTGAAAACTTGTGGGCTGACATAAAAAGTGCAGTGCATGAGGCAAAACCAAGAAACGCTGAGGAATTGTGGAATACAGTGCAATTATCCTGGGCTGCAATACCTGTGGAACGATGCCAGAAGTTGGTTGACTCCATGCACCACAGATGTGAAGCAGTCATCAGAAACCGTGGTTTTGCAACAAAATATTAGTTTAGGATACTCAGCTAGGTTCACTTATCAAGAATTTCTTTGTTTGTACAGTACATTTTTGAGTTTCCAAGGAAAGATGGCAACACTGCTATTCTTTTGAACATGCCATTTCTTACTTTTATTTGAAATATTATTATTATTATTTAAGTTTTGATGACTTTGCGCAATTGTTTTGCTTTGGAATAGAATGTACTGTGTCCCCAATGTATCTGTGTTCATTAAAGTACAATTTCTTTGAAGAATTTTGACATTTACTCATTTTTCTAAAGGCACTGCTATTATTTCGAACACAACTGTACCTGCTGCAGCGGGCGCTCACCCACCTGGAGACCACCGGGAGCGCTGTGAGAGTCATGTTCTTTGACTTCTCCAGCACTTTCAACACCATCAGACCGGTGCTGCTGAGGGGGAAGCTGGAGGACGCTGGAGTGGACAAACATCTGGCTGACTGGACCATCGACTACCTCACTGACCGCCCTCAGTACATGCGGCTGCACGGCTGTCAGTCAGAGGTGGCACTCTGCAGCACCGGGGCCCCCCAGGGCACCGTCCTGTCTCCGTTTCTCTTCACCCTCTACAACTTGGACTTTACTTACAACACGGACAGCTGCCATCTTCAGAAGTTCACTGATGACTCGGACATTGTGGGCTGTGTGTCAAGCTGGAGTATGCCTCATGCACCTTATCCTCCTTTTGGCACCTTCTTTTGATTATAGACCAATTCATGCGTGACGTCACGAGCTACATCCGGGTCCCGCTGGTATGCAAAAACAGTACTGTTCTCGTCTACTACCATGACAAAACGGGTGAATTAGAGCGTACTTTTAGTTAGTTTATTTTTGGAATCTAAACAATGCCTACCACTTGTTGTGGTCCCGGTTGCACACAGAGGCATTCCAAATCGTCGGATGTACGTTTCTTTCGTTTACCGAAGGACAAAGAAAGAAATGGATAATTTCAATGAAAAGGACGCAGGGAGACAATCCCAATCGACTGCGGGAGCTATCATACCACGACAGAATTTGCAGTCTACACTTCATCTCCGGTAAATACAACTTAATTTTGCACTAGTCACTGTTCTACTTAAATACCTATATAAATAAAAAATTAGGATATATACTTAAATCAAGACGTAAACGTTCGTTTTTTAATACTATACGTACATGTACAATGTATGCAAACCCTCAGGCATGAGTCTATGAAAAGGATTAATAAGACAAAAACAACAAAATAATCCTTTGTGAGCAATGCTTTTTTTTGGCGGATCTTCCTCTTTACTGAGCTGTCTGTGTCCGACTCCGCTTTCGTATGTTACCCAAACATGTCCGATATGAAATAATTGTAGCCGTCCAGTGGTTTCATGGCTTTCATGCTCTCTCGTGTGTACTGGCCTGCATGTTTATAAGGCAGCTGTATATGTCGCCGTTTGGAACACTTGGCCAGCATTTCACAGACTCGCTCCATCCCATCAGGCTACCATCAACCATCAACTTACTCTTATAACGACCTTGTGATATGTTATCTAAAGAACAAAAATACGTTGAGAACTCGTCAGTTTCTTTGTTTTCGTCTGCCATTGTGTTTGCCTTTTGCCTACCAGCATGCACAAACAAACAGGATCAAAACAATAACAATGAATTGGTCTATTAAGTAAATGTGACATGTGAATTTCTCCACTGTGAGATCAATAAAGTCTATCTTGTCTTATCTCTACAGGTTGAAGCAGCTCTATAAATCCAATAACCAATCACATAGAAACAGATGATGTCATTTCTGGGTATGACAGGTTACTACAGGCCTCATATTCCAAACTACTCCAAGCTTGAATCTCCGTTTGCTGCTTTAATACCTGGACGGGGACTGGCAGCTGCTGATAAAATCACATTGACAGCTGAGGCAGAACTGGCTTTCTCTCTCTGAAAGAGGCTACACGACTGTACTCTGAGAAGCTGCAAAACCAGTTTTCAGCCAACGACACTATTTCTTTCTGGAAAGGGCTTAGGCAGATAACAAATTACTTTCACACCTAAAAGAAATCACAGACCCCCTCCTGGACCCCCTACAGTTTGCCTACAGAGCCAACAGGTCTGCAGACAACGCTGTCAACCTGGCCCTTCACCACATCCTCCAGCACCTGGACTCTGCAGGAACCTATGCCAGGATCCTTTTTGTGGATTTCAGCTCTGCCTTCTATACAATCATCCCAGCTCTGCTTCAAGGAGAAGCTCTCCCAGCTGAATGTGACCGACTCCACCTGCAGGTGGATCACAGACTTCCTGTCTGACAGGAAGCAGCACGTGAAGCTGGGAAAACATGACTCTGACTCACAGCTCATCAGCACTGGTTCCCCCCAGGGCTGTGTTCTTTCTTCTCTGCTCTTCTCCCTGTACACCAACA